>MU914284.1:0-20912 GCA_036418165.1 Cooperia oncophora | reverse complement strand
CTTTACGTGTCCCCTGTGCAGTCGACGATTTTCACAAAGCTCATCGCTCGTCACCCATAGAAGGTAAACCTTTCTATTTATCTTACTTTCTCTTCTTGAAATATCCACTCTCTCTCTCTCTCTCTCTCTCTCTCTTGCTTGCTCTC
Source organism: Cooperia oncophora (assembly GCA_036418165.1). NCBI lineage: Eukaryota > Metazoa > Nematoda > Chromadorea > Rhabditida > Trichostrongylidae > Cooperia > Cooperia oncophora. The sequence goes on along the minus strand of MU914284.1, from coordinate 20,766 downwards.
TCTCGCAATCTCTTGCTTTCTCGCACAAGAGATGTCCTTTTCCGATGGAAGGGAGGACTATTCGTCACCTACATGGAAGGTAGAATTGATTCTTTTGGTAAATCTGCTACCTACAGTCACCCAATGCTCTCTCCATATTTTCGTAGAGGTGACGGCTCAGGGAGAACGGGGGAGGACCACTGTTCTAATCGGCTAGTTTTTTTGCTGGTCCCTGTTAATTTACTTTTGATGATAACACCTCAACAAAGTCGGCAGACTTTTGTCAAGTGTGAAACGAAGTCCCGCATCTGTAAAACCTCACAGGAATTCACCGTTCTCCATAGGAGGCATCTGCGGTGATCGATGGAAAGCAGGGAAATGCTCCACTAAGCCAAACTGCGCCAAATTCTGCAGGAAAACGAAAATTCAAAGGAAGCTGGTTCCAAAACGAATGTTTTGTGTGCAAGTATGGGCCCAAATCCCACCCCGGTCGAATTTCTACCCCAACTGAGATGTCCACTTCATTTTGGAAACAGTGAACCTGACTCATATCGCGGCCTACGGTAGCCTAGTGAGTACGGTAGCCATAGTAACCAACCAGCAGGCACCTCGCACGTATAGGCGTGGTTGAGATAAGCGATTACCGTCTTTACGGATTAATTAGCTTATCCTCTAAGAATTGAGCAATTGCCGGATTTTTCTGATCCTATAAGGACATCCACCAGTTGGAGAACATTCACGGATTTCAACCAAATACTGTTTATACCAGGCAAAATTTAATACTTGCATTATCAGAAAAGGCAAAAACAAGAGCCAAAAGGACTGGAAAATGCAAAATTAGGCATTGTAAGAAAGGATCTTTCCTAATACGACAGAAACGTTCACGGGCTGTCAATTGTTACTATTTTATGCACTTCCTCTGAACATTTCTTAGCTTCCAGAAATATCTTGAGGCGTGTTTGAACGGGGTAATTGTGAACCAGATGAGAGCTTTTATGCTTTTAACGACCACAACAACTTCTTCATTGCATAAGGCGGCGTTCAGATTTCGTGACAGCGCTTCGGTCGCGCGTTTCGACGCGATGCGCGGATTGCATTGATCACGTCGAACGCGCGACCAAAGCGTAATAGTGTCGTGAAGTCTGAACGCTGCCTTAATTGCTGCGAAACCAGAAACGTATTGAAACTTTGTATTACTTTCTTCTGGAGACCGTCAAGCTTTAGAGGTATATCAGGTATGATTTTTGGATGCGACGGACATTTTGACCATCAAAAAAAAACACCCAAATTGCTTCAGTGTCATTGCGACCGAAATGCTTGGAAACCTTTGGCTCCCATGCAAGGGTGATTCAAAGTTGTGACCATTCAAATAAGATTACCCCCTCGCCCAATCCCGGCTACCAAATACACCCTCTCCCGACAAATGTAAAAACGACTCAGTCTCTTGAACGCTCTATTTCAATCTATGCCGATAAAAATAGCTAAAACGACAAAAAAATAAACACGCCTACTCACAGGACGCACACCAACGAACGGCCATATCAGTGTAGCCACTGCGACAAGAAGTTCACGGACAGCTCCACATTGACGAAACATCTCCGGACGCATACAGGTGGCTATAACTCATAGCTGCATTCCTTTCGAAGCTTCTGAGCGTTCCCGTAACTGAAATATGTAAATTCACGCAACATTACTGTAGCCTTTTCAGTGGGTAGTGACACCCAGACCCCACACACAAGCATGATACAGTCAATATTAGTCTGACGATGGAAAAATATACACAGGCGTATGCCTATAATGCTGCTTCATTGACTGAAAATTTGATTCGTCATCTACAACCACATGGTGACCCGCTTCAAAGCCTGCGGACGACGACAGTAATTCGCAAGTTTATTAGACGCCATTCCGGGTTACGATAGCCTAACTAATCCAAAATGGCCTAACCAAAGCTGTATTCTTGCGGGTCCATCCTTCGCGCTTATTTCGTCCCACTTTACTTCACTTAACAAATGCGATTCTTTCCCCGTTAACCTTTTCCTGATGTTAAGAGCTCAGCTTTGGCGGCAGGTTTCGGCGTTAAAGTAGTTGGCGGGGGGGGGGGGGGGGAGAGGCGGGAGAGGAAGGAACCATTTGCCGCGACTCTTAATGCCTTCTCAAAAAACATGCGCTTGTAGTGCATTTATACTTTGCGACTCCGAGTGTCTTGTCGCTTGCCGACAAAACGCGTGAAATCGGTGCGACAATTTGAACGTGAAAGTCTAATTAATTTTTCTTTTCTATGATCAGATGGAAGTTAACTGTCTGTACACGAATTCTGAAGAAGCAGCAAGAATGTATGACAGAGAGGAGAGTCAGGTTAGGTTAGTATCCAACGACTAGTAGTAGAGCGCGACTGAATCGCTCGAGTCGCGAAGTATAAACTCATCCTACTTGAACTACTTAGAACCAAATTAATTCAGTCAACGTGCCAATTCATTTAGGTCAGAAACCGTACGGATGCGATATATGCTTCATGCGTTTCACACAATCCGGTAACCTTCATCGGCACATGAAGACACACAAAAATCTTTGAAAATTGGATCATCCATTTTCTTCATAGAGTACCAGCATTAAAATTATACCTCGCTTGTGTTTATTTCGATATATTCTAGCATGTTCTTAGTTAATGCCTTCAACACATGATAACTGTAGACGTGGACAGATCACAGGGCTTCAGCGAATTCAGTGACCTAAACAACCCGGCAAGGGTAGTTGAAGGACTTTGCCCGCATCTAGGTTAAACTGCGCCCATTTTCTGTTCGTCAATGCACTCTGAACGAGGTAGTCCTAGCATAATTCGCCTGACACTGGTATGACAGTGTTCAGACTTAGCGATGACGCGCGTCGACGCGCTAACAGTGCGGGGTCGCTGCTTTGGGAGAGTATAGAAGAATAGGCGTGTACCAGACCGGCGGTGGTTAGGCAACGAGTACCCTCTCATTCTCTCATATCAACTCAAAACAGTAGCGTCCGGCACGGATCGATACCTGTCTGAGACTGCATTCCCTTCTACAGCATTAGAGCACGGTTGCAATGGTAGCGCGTCACGATGTCTGAACGCTGCTTGAAGACGCCCGTGCAGTCTGAACGTGTCTGAGGACGCATTCGCACTTCTGGTAAACTGGAGAGGAGAATGAAAAAGCAAAGGGGTGTGCCATAGTACAACTTATTGGCGCGTCACATGCGCGGCATTCGCACCGGGACCCAACTGATTCAACTTGGGTAGCGCTTCAGTATGCTTAAGCCGGAAAGTGTTCTGTTAGCATAGTGAGCATTCTCGCACGCTGTACTTATGGACTTTACATACTGCATGAGGCCAGGGCTAACCACATGAGTTGTCATTTTTGGCGCTATTTCCATTGAAGGGGATAGTAGTTTATATCAAGCTCAGTTCAACCCATTCTCTGCTAGTCCCAGCTCTCTCAAAACGGTACGTGACAAGACAATCGTAAAATGTCGCGCTGGAAAGGGCGATAGGCGCCGCGCACGCAAGAGACTAGTTCTCTTATACGGCCCTTTAAGCTTTATCGCTTTAAAGAGGGACAGAAAACGCTTCAGTTCATGCCAGGCTTAATAATCTTATCCAAACCGGAATTCACAGCTAGTGTCGCTGCGCCAATAGACAACTGGGTACATGTCGCAGCAAGTCACACGCCCCCGACCCCGCACGATCTGTCCGCGGGCGACGTCGCGGCGGAATCACGATTGTCTTGCACGTCCGTCCTTCAAGAAAGGGAGTTCGTAAAGGCTTATGTTAGAGAAATAGCAGATATGGTCATCTTTCCCCCGTCACACTAGTTTAGGGCACCCCTTTTGGTACCCATCTGATAAACGATAAATGCCACTGGATCCCGTCAACCACAGTGATATACGATGAAAACCTTGCGGCATTTTTCACGTTTATTATGGCATTATTACAAGATATCGAGATCCAAACAATAATTTTACATTCACTGAGTGATTTCAAATGCAATAACGCCGCATTTGGAGCCTCTAATGAGGAATGACGACGACATTCAATAACCACAATAATCCACGTCAATAGAGTAATCAAGAAAGAAATGGAGGTATATGAGGTCTAAATTCCCAGATATTCAGTATTATCCCAAGTGATAGTCAAGTGAACTGCAATAGAAATGGCCAGTAATAATTTGGTCGAGGAGTCAACGAAAAAAAATCATTACATATCGAGTACTAAAATATCAATAATGACAATATCACCAAATAAAAACCATAGACAATCTGAAAGCTCAGCACAAAAACGCTTTGAACGACATCCGAGGAAACCTCTCCTGAGATCAGAAAAAGAGGTACATGAGAAATGCTAACAATAACCAATATAAAACTAGAGATTTTAAATAATCAGTTTGTATCCAGACAATCTGTACGAATCAGCTCATACTTTTCCATGCACAATGAACGGGACCACACGCATCCATCGATGCAAACCTTCAGTAGTTTCCGAAAGTTGTGTCGAACATCCCTCATGATCAAATTACAGACAATACTACATTTATCTTCATGGAAGAACACTTCACTGAAAAATCAAAATTTCAAGGTTTTGATTGCACCGCAAAAATGTCCTCACCTTTCCTCAATATCTTCCCTAACTAACTCGTCGTATCCCCGAATAAAAAAGAACAATAAAAAAGAACATTCGCTGGCCCGAGTGACGCGCCTGTTCAGGAGGGAAAGCCTAAAATAGTGCCAGTAACCAGGGAGTCCTTGAATATACAAGCCAGTAGTGTGCGAAGTGTAACAACTGAGGCCACGTTCATCCTTCACAATCCGACCGCTTGGACCGTGCAATCACGACAAAAGCGCTCCATTGCGAATCGGTGAACCGCTGCAACCAAGCAGATAGTCAAGTATGAGAGCGCGCTCTGACAGCAACAACTGCGGCGACGGCTTGGAAACGTCATGCGGCAGCGCAGCCAAAGTCAACCAGACAACCTACCAAAAACAACTGTCGATTAATGCGGCGTTTTTCCACATCTGACAGTGCACTGCATGATGCGCCACAGTTTTCGTCATGCGAGTCTTCTGCATCACATATTGAAAAAAAAACACCACATATTGGAAACCGGCATTCTGGAAAGAAAAGAAAATTTTGAAGTGATGAAAAGCACCGCCAAGGCTATCTATAGTACAGAAAACTCAAAAGTAGGGAAGAAGAAAAGTTTCAAACGTACTATAAGCGTGGTTGATACGGTGGGGATTGGGTCCCACGCAAATAGCCACTTCTCGTATGGATCGACGATATTTGGAGCGAAAAACGCCACGTAGTACCTCTCGAACCTGAACGTGCACCAAATGAACTGCAAAAACTGACTGCTGACTAGGTTCACCACCGTTCTCACTACCCTTTTTTCCTGCTCTTGTGATATCACAGGGCTTTTACGCGCTCATAAACCCCAATAAAACGCGGCTGGAATCGTGACAGCGCCAGCGTGATTGGGGGAGGAGCACACGTCTCAGCATACTTGTATGTCCCTAAGCCTGCCTCCTCCTCCTTCCTTCCTTCTCTCTTCCCTCTTCTCCCTTCAACTATTGGACCAGTAGATGCTATGAGAAAATACATCTGAACCCTCAGGGTGCGAGCGCATGTACAGTGGAGCGCTCACCGGACGGTGGGGCGTTCCCTACGACCACGCTGGCGAGCGTCCCGGTGATTGCGTGTCGATGGAAGGGCGAAAATTTTCAGGAAATTATCACCATTGCTTCTCCGTCTCTTACTCTGCACTCTGCGCTCTAACACACGCCGCCGCGCTGTCTACTCACTCTTCCGCTCTGGACTCTTACGATCGATAATTGCTGGCGCTCTCTATCAGCTGATTCCTGCCGCATTTTTGCTAGATTCAGCTTGTTGAAGCTGAAATTTTTCGACTTTCGACTTCAGTGATTGAAGGTGAGTATTCTTACTGAAACTATCGCATAAAAGAAATAAGGACATTCAAGAAAAAATGCGAGATACTTTGAAACAGAAGGGCGAAACAATTGTTTTTAGAAATCTCGTGATAAACTCATGCAAAATGAGAAATAATTTCAGTACGAATACTCACCTTCAAATCATTGAAATCGAAGGTCGGAAAATATCAGTTTTAACGAGCTGAATCTGCGCAAAAGCTGCGGAAATCGGCCAGGAATCAGCCTCGTAAGAGCGATTTGATCGCGATGCAGAAGGGCAGAGTCAGTATCAGAGAGGCAGAGGAAAGGTTTTTGCGGCTTTCCACCAATAGGCCACTATCGGGCCGCTCGCCAGCGTGGCCTTAGGACCGCCCCACCGTCCGCTGAGAACTGCACTGTAGGGTTGACAAAGAACCCTTTAACCGAAGGGGACGCAGCGCAGCCAGTGAACCTCCAAGGCGCGTTCTCTCACCGTGCTAGTGGCCTCATTTCGCTGGACTCAACCCTAAACTACGTTCATACTTTTGATCGGTGCTCTGAGAGAAAAGTATAGACGAAATCCTGGCGTTTCTCCCAAGAAGCTGGATCGATACCTCTCCTTCAGTTTTTGCTCGACTTGGAGAGCGTAGGTGACTATGTGGACGTGGCATGTCTCGCAAAGGTTCACATCCCCCTTTTTCAATTTTACAATAGCGCTTAACCCTGACAGAAAGCTTGACAAATCAAAGCTTACTTTTTTCGATCCCATTCAGGGTTTTTACCAAACCCGGCGGTGGCGATTCCGGAACCAAAGATAGAGGACACGGTATGAGACCGTGATTCAGTAGAAGCGATTGCATTGCCAGATCAAGAAACTGTAAGGATGAATGGATGCATAAACATCGTCCAGTGTGCATATGGTGATTCGCACACGACATCCTGGAAATTCCAGACAAAATTATACACAAAAAGCAAAGGAGTATAGCGGACATAAAATAAATCACAAATCACAACGATACTCTAGGAACAAACCAGGTGGCTCCAAACTGATCATGACAATCGATAAAACAACACTTTATTGGAACATATACCCATTCAAAAATGCTGCAACAAAGCAAAACAAATAACCAAACAATACCTGATATAAAGAGCTCATGCCCGAATACGTCAACGAAGGAAGACATCCAAGACAGCGCAGACTAACAACAGTGGCGAGAAGGAAAGCCTATATTCGAGTAACTGACGCTATTATTTCTTTTCTCGTAGTGCCTTAATGAATTCTTCCATCTCCCGCAACTTCTCGCGATTATCGTGACGCTCTCGTTTTCGTTCCCTTTCAGCTTCTTGAGTACGTCGGCGTTTTCTCTTTTCCTCTTCAATATCGCTCCGCTTCGGATTTTTCGACTTTGGTTTGTCACTGTCATCTTCCACTAAAACAAAAATTGTCGATTTTTATGAAACCAAAAATTTGACGTGCTTGGAAACCACAAATGTTTTGCTTTTAGGGCGAACAACGGCTAGCGAAAAGGTCATTAACACATTGGCGACAAGGCGCCTTTTCGCGTGTCTGCCGCGTGGGACAAAGCAGTTTTTCCCTATTTCCGAAAAATGCGCATAAATGCTAGGGCGTTTATACGCCAAAAAAAATTGAAGAATGGTCAGAAATTCATTGCAGAAGCTAGTAAGGCTTCGCTATTCTTGTTTACTTTCAAGATAAACCCTGAAATTTCATGGAATACTCCCGCCTCATTCACGTGGAGCGTGGGAACAAGGTCGCAAAAAAAGGAATATTTTCGCGGGAAGTGGTAAAACTGCTTGGATTCGATTCAGATCTGGCATTGTTGAAAGTTACCTTATCACATTAGCTATCTGCATGTGGAGCTTCAGTTCTATATATCCAAGAATTATCTTTTTTTTTCCTAGAAACTGCTTTCGTTTGTCTCCTCGTAAAATACTCTCAATGAAAACAGCTGCATGGTTTACAGCTACTGTATATTCTACAATGCCTTCATGGACAATATGCAGCTGTTGAAAATTCGAAACGTCTTCAAATTGGTTTTTTACCCATGCCGCATCCCAGCAGTGGGACGCAATGTCCCACGCGGCAAAAAAGGTGCGTCCCAGCAGTGGGACGCAATGTCGCCAACGTGTTAAAAGGACTGATGGGAAGGGTCGGAGGGGACAAGACCACGCTCACTTTGCTCTTCTGCACGCCTAGGAATGGGTTTGTTGAAGAAGCTCAGTCCTAGAGACCTGACGTCGCCCAGCCCCATGACGCCCCAGCGTCGGCAGCGTACAAGACTATGAACCATTCATACGGTGTTCATTCTTTTCGACTTGAGCTACTCAGTTGCGTAATTTGAGAAGAGGGCACATCGTGACGAGTGAAATGGTGCTGCCAGCAGGACCCCGCCCAAAGTCACGAAAATGGTATCCCCTCTCCTACCCGCGAAAAACGTTAACGCCCCTCCTCATGGATATAGTTCTCGTGTCCGATTGCTTTAAATCATTCTCAGACTATTTAGCTGTATAAAACTCATCGATGTAATATAAACAAACTTACAAATTTCTACTGATGGGCTTCTCTTCTTTCTATCCATTTTGGCTAAAGCTGCTCTGGCTCGTCTGTCCTCCTTTATCCGAAGAACTTTCTCGAATTTACTTTTTGCATTTTCCAAATCACCTTGCACTTCCAGCCTAAAACTCAATTCAACTGAACGTCATGCAACTGATTCACTTTCAGAACAACTTGTAATAAATGAAATAAAAACAATAAAAGCCGCGGTTTCTGGCTTGACGTGGGGTGGGACCCATGGTACTCAGCGAAGCTTGTTAGACCGCCTTTTGGAGACCTATAAATTCACTTCAGTAAAACCTCCTAGTTGACATGAAACAGCAATAAAAACCAGCGAATGCCAAAATGCTCCCACTCCTGAGCCTAATAGCGTGACATAATAAAATAATAAATATAGATGATTTCGGAGCGTTCAGACGTGCAACGCTTCTTGGGGCAGGTGTAGCACAGGGCAGTTTCTGTTAAAAACTGAGTGGATCTAGTTGTTGATTTCTGTGGGGCGAATGGGCCTGCAGCTGTGGTGGGTGTGCGACTTTCTCCGGTCAAAAGTGCAAGGGAAGATGGCTGAGGGGTAGCAATGCCTAGGTGCCGTCTCGTACTCCGCCCGCGCTGCTGCACACCATTCATGCGCCTAACGAAAGCTAAACGCGCTGTTGTCTGCGCGTTCTCACTTCTAGTTCTGCTCTACCACTTCGTACGTGTTTCACTGTGTGACCTTGGCACTGAAGCAAGTATAGCACCTTGGATACGGGCGTGGATAGCGCGGGCGGAGTTTGGTGACGGCACCCTGCTACCACTACCACCGCCTCGTTCCCAACAGCTTTTGAGCAGAGAGTGTCACGCTATTGCAGCTGTGGACTAATTCGCGTCGCACATGGCCAGGACTGACCTCGGACCTGAGTGTGCAACTTGCCCTCAATGACAAGGAAACATGAATCGCATCGTTGTCAATGACGTCTCAAGGCGTCATTACCGTATACTCGAAATCCCTGAGATCGGGTAGGCGTGGCTGCATGCTTCAACTTAACCTGAAGGTGTCTATGCTTCTGGTGAGATATTTTCATCTTGACACAATTGTTGTCGTGTCTCTGTCCAATACAGAACAAGATGACAGTTGTCATAGATTGAAATATTCCACGATTCACCAATTTCGAGCCATGTTCAAATGCCACGCCTACCCTGGCTCACGGATAAGGAGTGCACTATGTGACTTTATGCATGGGTCATCTATCCCTTGACAGGTAACGTACTGAACCGCATGCCTGTGCTACATCACTCTTCCTTTCTGTATACACAACGAGAAAAAACTCACAGTGAAGCATATTTGACGAGTGTTTCCACCATGTAATTACGAGCATTTGAGTGAGTTGGCATCAGTGAGAGCGCCAGATCAAAGTCAGACTCAGCCAGCACATAGTGTCCATTTGTCGAGTATCTGGGGAAGACGACGCAAAGAAATTGTGGCTTTCATGTATACGTTTCGCATCATGCGCTTGTGCAATGTTCCTCGGGTCACAAATCGAATTCTGAAGCGGCCCTATGCATTTATCACCAGATCAATGGTCTCACCTCTAGACTGAGGTATGGAAAAAAATTCAGAATGAAAATCCGTTGATGGTTGTTTTCTCACAAAAACTGCACCAAAAAACACTGCAAAAATGGCCCGGGAAAGGGACGCCAGGACTGCGGGCAACACTCCCGGTCCAGATTTCTCCTGAAAACCCCTTTAGGACCGATGTCGCTACTATCTCCGTGATCTTCCTTCACCCCGGGTTCCAGACAACTACGAGGTCAAACAGGAATCTGCTTCTACACCATTCTGTTATGCACGACGTCGCTGATGCTTGACAGAAGAGCTCCACTCACGCTGCGCCTCTTGCCACTAGCGCTTCGACGCAATGCGGGTTGATATCCAATGCTTGATTGAGCACAACGATGGCCGCTTCACGATTACCAGATCGCATGTGTTCCACGCCTCGTACCACGTATTCATCAGCAAGCATCTCGTTCTGCCTTTTGCGTATAGCTGACGCTGGCTCTGCTCGATCCTGAAACGAATCAGTGGATGATCACGTCTTTGTTTAATGTTCATAAATTAAACTTTTCACTTATACTCCACTGGGGAGCTGCATATACTGCTACAATGGTTTTTCACTATAATAACTGTGAAGCGGTGAAGTGTTGTTAAACAGTTCAAGTGGTTCCAGAAAACTGCAGTACTGCATCTATGCTTGTAAGCTGCATGTTAGCTTGATTACAAAAAGCAAGAGAAACTATACCCTGAACAAGGCCCTTGCTCTCTAATTAGTTTTGGGTATTATATGTGCATACGACGAGGAAGGGCAGGAGGTGGTGTAGTGACAAGTGCTTGCTCACACTCGCGCGACCTAGGATATCTCGGGTCGACTTCACGCTTAAGCCGACCAAGCCTTCTACCCTCCGGGGACGCTAGATTGGTACCAAGATTTGTCTGGGAGGATAATAACACTGACTTGTACATCGGCTGGCCCCAAGTCATTGTATAGGCCACATCGCATTCAATAAGCCACTACGATTCTGAATGGAAGTAGAATGCGTGCCGCATCCCACAAAGGGATTGATCAACGGCGAAGACTTTATCCTTTTACGACGAAGAAATACGCAGCCGACGAAAGTCCATAGGACAAAGAGAGATGACTCTACAGATAAGAATGGAACAGCTGTCTTCTATGTGGCACTTGCTGGAGGCGTCCCTTGCCGTAGGGAGGGGTAATGTGTCTCAAATCACAAGCCCCTGGTACCTGGGCTTTAGCCTTAGGTGGGGAAATTAATAAAAATTCAGCGATTGTGGAACCATCGACTCCATAGTGAAGGACTCCTTGTCCCTCTCAACTAGACATGTCATTAATTCCCAGCAAAGTCAAAGTCCGCAACTTCCCAAAGAGTGGGACTATTTCGCATGTAGCAAGCGCAGCGTGCTTCGGATGTGCCACTTTTGAAGCTCGCAAGTGTGCACAAAGGCTCTAGGAGCTTAAAGATTTTCACAGATCGAGCCCATATCAACTTCAAAAGTCCGTGAATGTAATACTGCTGGACGGCATTGCGACAGACTCGCTGTCTCCTACACTTTTAATGAGGGAAAATTCGATATCAAAACATCGTATATGCGGCTGCAAACTACAGTTATCACCCGAGGCAGACGAAGCGTGCGGCAGACGAAAGCTGCTGGCCACGCCCATGGCTATTAAGACTGTCATCAGCTTCGCTTGTCTAGTATACTGCAAGCGTCTCTGCGTCTATATTCATCGCACACTCTTGCAATAACTTCCAAAGCTGACAATCAACCGTGTCTTATTCGAAGCATTTTTGACAGCTCCGCTTGTTCCTTTACATTTGAGTCAGCTAGCACAGACAAAAGTCAAAGTCATGTTGAGCTAACCTACAACGATTTGCATTCGCAAAATGTTTTTAAATGGTTACTGAGAGAGCGAGTAAATTCACGATACCATTTCTATGCCTTCCAGCTTCAAAAACGAGTACGGAGGAGTCGTGGATAGATGAAGCGCTTCCGCTAGGTATGTGTTCCGCATCAGCTTCTTATCTTCGATGTAATCCCGGAATTCCGTATGTCTTGGCAACTCACGGCCAATTCTGAATCAGCGCAAGAGTATTTAAAAGTAAAACACGGTCTACACCTAGTGGAACCAAAGTTCATCATGATCCTAGTTATAATTTAGGCAATATTTATTGCTTTGAAGCAAAAAGAACATGAAGATCGGCGCAGTCCGGCGACAGAGGGAGGGGGCATTTTGCAGTTCCGCTGTGAAGCGAACCTGTCAACCTTTGTGAAGCAAAAACGCTTTACAGCTACCAGCTTCACAGAAATTCACAGGTTTCACCAGAGAGAGACTTCTAAAGCGGAACTAGTGCAGCAGCGATAATACGAAGTGCCCCCTCACTGGTCGCCCAGCTACGCCTGCAAAAGCAACTAACATGCATATACTTTTACTTTTTTGAACGCTACAAGCCATAACAAACTGCAAAAAGCAAGCAAAGGCTAACCTGAAATATTCTGGGAGTTCATTCGTCGACAGCGGTGGAGCCTCAATAGTCATAAATGAAAGAACGAAAATATTGGCAGTACATTTTTTGATTGAAGGTTCAACAAACAACCAAAAGTAAACACAGCAAATATCCTTGAGATTGATTACTCAAAAAAAGGAAAAGTAGTATGAATCAAACATACTTCAAGGAGCTCCACCTTTACCGGATTGAGGCTCGATATCCGAGCCTCTAAATATTGCCCTACAGAAACACGTCGTGAAAGCGCTGACAAAGGCGTTAGCAGCTGAAACAAACTATATTATCATTCGACTTGCAATACTAACTAATGTACGGTCTTGTTCGCTGCGGATGAAGGGGCGTTCCAATGAGGCCGGGTTTGGCGCGAATCTAGCCCGTACTCTACTGGTTGTTGAGACTGGTAAACGACAATACAAGGTGGATAACGACTGATGCCAACGATATTATACAGTCTCGTCACTTGCCGAGAGAAGATAAAGAGAAAAGAAGGGCTAGTGTCGCGCCAAGCTCATCCCCCTGACACGCTCCATCTTTCGCAGCGAATAAGACTGTACTTCATCTTTAGCACGGAGGAGGGGGTCTCCGAATATGGATGGAGTTTTCGCTCCTCAGAACAGTTCCCGAAAAATAAAAAAAAAACTGAGGAACGGCCACCGAGTCAACCCAACCCGTTTCCAAAGATCTCAGAAAATACGGTCTGTCATACTGGATGCGAGCCGCTAAATAGTGCGTTATGGAAGGTCTGTGACCCGCACTGAGAATTCCACCGGCTGTGAAACTAAAATATCAGGCACTATTCAACTTACTACCCCAGTTTTGCCAAAACAGGGCGGATCTTGATCGACTTTTTTCTACGAAAGCGGATTTGGCTGAAATTCGGGTTATAGAGGTAATTCGACCTCCTGAACACGAATATAACATCCATCTGGCCTGAAAGTGCATGGCGCCCGCGCCACAGGCGCCAGCGTATTGGGGCATTTTGGCGCCGGCGCCCGTGGCGCGATCTTCGAGCAGTTTCAGGCCGAGCGGATGTGATATTTCGTGTTTTCAATACGGTTCGAACTACCCCTGGGTACCAGAACTCTCACGCCGCGCATCTCCGTGATCCCCAGGGTACCTTGGGGCGGCGTGCGCCAGGGCATTTTCGGGGAAGGAAACGGAACTTGATATTCATGTTACAGCAAGGTCGACGATGTAGCCCCTAGAACCCAACTTTCAGCCAAATCTGCCCCCGCAGAAAAAAGTCGATCAAAACCCAGCCCGTTTTCGGAAAACTGGGATAGTAATAGTTGAATAGTGCCCCAATAGATCAAAATAACCAACAAGGCCATTCCAATCCAAGACTAACTTCGAATGTTCTCCTTCCCCTTCGCATCCATCGAGGACTTTCCCCTTCACGTTCATGTGTTTTTACTCCGTGTCCCAGTTTGCCGCGATGTTCCGAATGATTTACCCAATTCCAGCCTATTCATAGCGTCCTCCTACAGTAAAAACCCCCAACATCCATCTAGCCCTTAGAACACACTCCAGCCTGCCCGAATTCGGCGAAAACAAGTCTATCTGCATTATACATAATATAACGTCCGATTTTACATAGATCAACATCATTTCATTTAACATAGATGAACAGCCTAACCAGTTGTTATTATGTGGACTATTTCTTTTGAAATGTAAAAATGGAAAAAAAGGAAAAAAATTGCACTCACCTGTATATCCAGCCACTCTAAATCACGTTTTATTCGTGTAGCAAAACATAACGGCTTCACATAAGCACCCACGATATCACACCGTTTCACTTTTACTATGAGAATATCATCAACTCGTGCATCTTCCTCAAACTTGTTAAGTGCACTAAAAAAAGAAAATAAGTGGTGAGGAGCAAAAAAAGGGAAGAAAGGAAAAGAAAAGAAAACAAGCATTCATAGTCTGAATACTGTCTAGTTTCAAGTATGGCGTTAACAGGTTTTGAAGAAATTTTGACGATAACTGCTGTTTGACGTCGCACTCGCGTTCCGAAAGTTATAAGAAGTTATAAGAGTTCGAGTCCTCTCTGGAGTCTGACTTTTGCCCACAACAGCAAGAATGCTGTTGTGGGCAAAAGTCAGACCCCAGACAGGACTCGAACTCGCACCTCATGCTGACCATGTGGGAGCACTATCCATTACGCACACGCGCGAAGCGAGAGATGTGGGTTCGAGAACGGTTTTTTTTTTGCCCGTAACTCAGGATTCCTGTGGTTTAGCCAAATTTCTCAGCAACGGGATACCACAATAATCTACAACTAAAAAAGCCAGAAATTCTCAAAAATTACAAAAACGCTTTTGAGTATTGGCTCGCTAGTAAGTACATTCAACTCGTTCCGTACCGCGTGAACACATGGTGTGTCATGAATTTATCTGTCCCCACGAAATTTGGGTTTTCTTTCATGATCCAGTGCTGCCAATACACGTTCTCGGTGACGGAGGATGTGAAATGCTGCTAAGCAAAAAGGTGCTAAGCATTGAAATATTGGAGGAACACTTTGTGGAGAGCTTGTTGGACCTTTTGGACGCTTGGCTTCGAACTTTTTTAGAATACGTTTCGAAGCCTTCCTTCGCTCCGTTATCTCTTTGAAAACTATTCACAAAAGTTCGAAGCCTTCCTTCGTTGCTAAACATTGATGAGCTGGTGAATTTTTGGCCCTTGACCGTATTTCTCTCATTTTTTTTATTCCTTTTTTTGACTCGGAAGAGTCGACATATCAAATGGTGGGGACTCTGAATAATAGGAAAAAGTGAACTTGTTATGGATAAAGAAAATTCACTAGCAGTGAGGAAAAAATTACATTTTTAGTGAGGAAAAAATTACATTACAAAAAATCTTCTAGCTGCTTCATTCAACTTACTCTCACTTGGGGAATTGGGCACTATTTACCCTCTACTGTAACCATCCAGAATTGAGCCAGTTTCTGACCGACTTTTTTCTCCGTGGACAGATTCGGCTTAAATGTTGTCTCCTGGGGTATTTTGACCTCCTGAATACGAATATGACATTCGCTTAGTCGTCTGGCGGCCTGCGCCACAGCGCCGGTGATTGGAGTGTTTTTGGTCGCCAGCGCCTGTTTACGCGGGGCGCAGAGATTCAGGCTGACGGATGTAATATCCGTGTTCAGGAAGGTCAACACTACTAGCAACAGTTTCAGCGAATTGTGAATGAGTATTTTAGCGGCCGGTCGCCGGTATGGCGCGGGCGCCGGGGGGAATTTTTTGCTAGCGTATTGTGATATTCATGTCAGGAGGTCAAAACTACCTCAGTGAAGAAATTTTCAGCCAATTCTACCATACGCAGAAAAAGTCGCTCAAAACTGGCCTGTTTTCGGATTGGGGCAGTAAAGGGTAAATAGTGCCGGGAATTGTCTTTTCCTTATTTTTAATTGTTTCCAAGTTCTTTTTATGTATGAATCCTACATGCATGTCATAAATAATCGACTTGCATCATACGACCGGAAATGTAAAGACGAAAAAAAAATCCAAGTAAAATGAAACAGTGAAAAGGAAAATAATTTGCCCCGAGAAATCATAAGTAAAAAAAGGCGTTCAGTAGGTCCTATCACTCTGAACCATGCAATAACAAAAACATGCAAATAATTCTACTTGATATTGTCGGATGGGTCGAACAATAGAAGCTGTCTGGTAAGGTCGCGAGCACATCATAATTATAATGAGAGTTTGGGTGACCTCAGGAGGCGGCACCTCATGCTGTGCGCATTTGAATGTGTTTACTCTGTGCACGATGTGTTGTGAAATAGGACCAACTGACCGCTATGCCCATTAAACCACAAATAAAGTCATCGATCGCTGGGAGAAACCACTTATGAGAACAGAAACCTTCATGAGACAATTACCCGGATCCTTATTGACATCTTAATGTGAAAAGATGATGACACGTGGAAAATTTTATTGCAAAAGACTTCGAAAATCCTAACAATTCCAACGATTTTGCTGGAACCCCTGGATTGTTTTTTTGGATCTTTGGAGCCTTTGCAATGAAACTCCGTGCCTTTTCACGTTTTCACATTAAGCCTTCTAATGGTAAGGGAAAAATGAACTGTACAACAAGGAATCTATGCATTATCACCGTCATGCTATAGCATCGCATCATATGTCATGCCCTTGATATTCAGAAATACGCTCCTTTAGCTAGGTCGATGTGATAAGCATGTAGAGAAGCATCGGATAGCGGGGCCTCACAAAAGAGTTATGTCCAGCATTGTCAAGTCGTCAACTACCATTGTGAGTCTCCAGAAAAGAGCTTGTAGCCCTGAACTGCAAACTCGCACCCATACAGTTTCCCAGTTTGAATCCACTCGAGAACGAGAAGCTTCAGCAAAGTTGATTAAAAAAAATATGTACATCAGAAAAGCCAGTCCCGTGAATTGACAAAAGAGCAGGAAAAGGAGCACTCTCAGGTTAAACGAACCACTAGTGATTTGAGAGTCTAGAATTGACCTGAGATTCGCCATCACTGGAGAAGACCTTTGTCCTTCTTGGTTTCTCAGGCTAATGAATATGAGCTCGGAATGCAAGTCGAATGAATTAGTACGTTTTTGTTCTGTATCACAATTTCAAAAGCTGAGTGGCGAGTGGCATAGTGCTTGCTCTTCCGGCGCATTCAGCCGAAGGGGTGACTCCCGACTGGTCTCCCGCCCAAGTGAACTGAGCCTTCTAAACCCTCCGCAGGAGTAAATTAGTTCATGTTCGACAGCGAGGATCAAACACAGAATAAGACACATGGTGTGGTCGCACGAAAGTCATTGAAATACACACGGCTTCATAAGCACTCCGGTCCTGTAACTGAAGTAACAGAATGCAACCGCATTCCAAAAATAAGGTTTGATGTGACTGCGAAGGGGGGTTTATCATTACGTTGATCTTCTCAATAGATCCCTTCCGTTGATGCTTTTCTCATCAGCCTGACAAGAACGGTAAGTAACCGCTGAGGGATCCTCCACCTCCACGAAGCAGGGATCTCCTTGGCCGGAGGCATCGCAGCCGCACATCATTCTGATGAAGAAAGCCGTACTTCATAATTTTGCCACTGGGATCCGCACATTCATAATTTTGCCATTGGTCATGTACCCTCCTGGCGGACGAAGCTTGTGATAGCTCAGGCGAGCTGCGAAGAACTGCAACCACTCGCACTGTCTTATCATCCATTAGTAGGGTCCTTGGAAATTCCATGCCATGGACCACGGCGTAGACCTCACAAAAACTTATGGGGAGAAAAACTTATCAGCAGCTGTCAAGGGATTAGAAGTGACATTCAAAAAAAGGCTTATCATGAGCTGTCAAAAGGTGTCATAATAGTTTTCCTAGTGAGAGGAAATTTGAATCTATATAATCTCACGGCCGTGTAAGCGATTCTTAACGGATTGGAGACAAACAGCAGTTTCCTGGAATAAGTGATCTACCACATACCCGAAAACTACGTGCGCTAGCCGCGAGTTCCTCAAAGTACCATTTACCATTAGTCTGAACTACAAAAATCTGCTGAGAACGAATCATTCGGGACAGAAACTATTTCACTCTATTAGGCACCAATTATTATATATATACCTCAAGCATATATTCCTACTGTGTATAACTATTGTTTAAATTATGCTGTTACCACTCTGGTCTTACATATAGGTGGGCGTTTTTCACTTTCTCTAATTCCTTTTATTGGTTCACGGCAATAAGTCCCACTTGGGTCAGACCTGTAAACTCCTGTGAAGCGGTGAAACTGTTCGATTGAGCCACTCTTATCAAAGGAATTTACAGGTCTTGACAACATGGCCTATACAAGTTTAGCTGGTAAAATTTGGTGCCCCCACCAAGCCGAATTGCGCCTATGTATGATTAATAAGCAAGCCTATCAACCTGTTAAAAACCAAAAGGTAATTTACACCTTATAAAAACCCATCCTCTAAGGCGCTTTGACATCTTTTAGACGATCGGCAGCTGAACAACTACTCGCAGAGCTGCCATTGTTTTCCGTTTTTTAGTTCCGCCTGTCATGGAATTTGTAATGTTTTCTTTTGGGCGTGGTTTTTCACAGCGTATTGAATAGATATAAATAAATAAATAATGAAGGGTTATGCATGATTAATACCGAGAAACAAGGCAACAAAGGAACGCTTGCTCAAGAAGCATTAAAACAGAAGACTGATCACCTTGATTCCGAAATCCTTTCAGCAAAGCATTCATAAGCAGGTACCGATGAAACTGAAGGCAAATCGAGTATCCTATCTTCTTGAGAATTTGGTATTCCACAAACAATATCACGTGCTGCACATCTTATAGCCCGTCTCTTCTCACGACTGCTGCTCATAGCGGTAAGACTGCTCTACTCCTTCAAAATTTTATTAGATTAAAATACGGTAGCATTTTCGGTACTTTTCACAACTTTTAGTGCAATTTGCAGTTATTCGACTTATCAGGGATCACTATGGCATCACAGTCTCCCTGCAGTGCATCTAATATAGCGGCGATATACGGAGAGTAATATCGCAACCTGGATCTTTACCCACGCCAACCCATCCCCGTTTATTGTCACCTCTACCTACCTTTACAACTAGTGTGACCCAATTACTATAATTTACGGCATCAGTCGAATACAATTTTGGCCTAACATACAGTCGCACAGCCATCCCATCTTAGTACAAGGACTTTATTAAAACTACAAAGTGCTACAAACTCCGTACAGATTTTTTCGGATGTGGGAGAGACTGCTGGAAGACGTAAGGATATTGTTCGTGAACCAGTTCGAGAGGGTTTCGACGAAACCAAGGGGGGAAATAGCTTACAACCACTCTGTCCATTTCGGAGCTCCTAGGATAACGGAGGAAGTTTCATCCCACTTTTATAGTGAAAAACATACCCAAATTCTTAGAAGGGACGGTCAACTTATCGGGTATTTGTAAAGTCCTGTATACTCCTGCAAGTTTATAAATAGTATCAATTTGATTTTCGCGATTTTTTGACTTATTTTACTTTCCGGAAAAATGGCTTCGCTAAAAATAAAATTCGTATCATTTCACAGCTTTGCAGGAGTCAAAAGAGACTCACAAAATTTCCCGATATGTTGACAAGAAATCACAAACTTGCCCCGCTCTCGCGTCGCTTCGGCGAACTTGCGCTGAAAAATACGCGTAGTGGTTTCAAATGTCCCACGTGCTCCGCATCAAAATGTGGCCCTGGAGCGTTCTCGATCCAACCATTTGGGTTGCGCGATCGGACCGTTTGAGCGATCGAATCGCAAAGTCTGAATGCACTGACATGTTTGGAGCACACCCTGAGGGGCTACTCCGCAGGCTCCTATACAGGGGCCTAAAGGCGCTAAGGCAGCGTTCAGACTTCGCGACGGCAATGCTCGACTGCATCGATCGCGTCGAACGCGCGACTCAAGCGCTTCCGTCTTCAAGTCTGAACGCTGCCTAAGGAGTGCCTCTACTAGTGCGAATGCTGCGCTCATCACCACGCTTGGAACATCTCTTTCGCCGCACTCCTTTCGCCGCAAATACACCCCCTCGCCCACCAAAACGTTTATGTCCAAATGGCCTACCTACACAGGTCCTATTTCACCTTCAACACAAGATAACCACGGTGAGAACCAAAGCACTCTTCAAGACAAGCTATTCTGAATTTTATCCACATTTATACATAAACAAAATCAATATAAACAAAGCCAACTGCGTTGACTTGAATAACGGCCTTCGGCACAAATCGTATAAAAAAAAGACTAGAAATCGTCAATGAGAAAGACGACTATAAATCAAGCATACAAAATAAACTGGATACAAACTAAACAAAAGCTGACAATTATAGCACACTATAAAGCCTACATGTAAAATGCGAAAGGCAACCCTTGTATAAGTGAGATGCTAGAGGTTAATGTTATGAATGCCTTTCAAGCAACAAAATCGAAGTATTCGAAAAAAAAAACAGCTCAGTACAATCTGGAGGTACCAAAAAACGGCAAAATATTGCAGATTCAAAGATTTGGTAACAGTGGAAGTAGTCAAAGGCATGGCATTAGAACGAGGGACAAACGTTAAGTGAGACCAGTAAAAAAAAGCTGTTCTCAATCGGAGAAAGGGCGCAAGTCCACAAGTGGTGGATAGGGGGGGGGGTCAAAAGATTCCTCAGCAGAAATTGCGATCACCTTCATGCGAATACCGCTTGCTGAAGAGTGTTCACCTATCCATA
>MU914283.1:8217-20470 GCA_036418165.1 Cooperia oncophora | reverse complement strand
TTAACCGTTTCTGAGCGAACGTGGTGCAGTGGAAAGTGAGGGGGTCGAACCCGTTGATAGACTAAAAAATATTTTTCGTAATGAATATGATGAGAAGAAGGTGGGGGAGGGAGAGGGTGATGTAAGGGCACCGTTTATCACGTGCACACTGTAAAACCTCGTGTCAGCTCCCATTCTGGCCGAAAAAAAACATTACATTCCTTGTGAGTCGGTTGATCAGTTGGCACAGTCTTGTTCTCTTCGGACGCTTGGGCGTTTCAGGGGTAGGGGTAGGGGCTGAGTTTGACACGACGCCAACCTATTCTCCATCAATTGTGGCCGCCTGCAAGCGTCTACAACTGGTGGGTAGTAGACTGCGCGGCACAAAACTCACCCCCTGAAAGACACCAGCGTTCGTAGCGAACAAGACTACAGAAGACTCGCCAGTGAGGATAAAAACCACACACCTGACCTACACAACGGCTTGCCCGGTCAGTTTCTGTGTAGGAAGAATCACCATCAAAGTGGCACTGCGATCCCCAGTGGAATTGAAATACGTGGCGCACCTCAAAAGGGGTTGATCAACCCCGAAGAAAACCCAGATCTCATTTTCCTTTGTAAACCAAAAATTATGGCCCGCCAAAATGGAGAGAGAAGAGCAAAAGCAAAGAGGTTGTAGGGAGGTAAGAGCGACAAAAAGAGGATGATTGGACCAAATGTGTCTGCGGGAGAAAACCACCATTAACAGAATGAAAACTGGCACGAAAAGCAGGAACCATGATAGGAGGAACAGAGCTAAGGAACAAAGCTTGATAATGCAATGACGTTAGTGGATCCTGGTTCTCGCCATTTGAAGATGAACGGGGTCCGCAAATGCATAGTGTGCCACATTCTCCGACCAAAGCACGGGAACGGGGCTAGGAATTAGTGGTACTGCATGTCGTCTCCCTATTCCCCTGCGCTGCGGCACGGCCAACCACACGCCTGACCATAGCCAAACGCGCTGCTTCTCTGTGCCTGTCATCTCTGGTTCACCAAGTGCGAGACAAACGCATCTTGGGGATAGGGTGGGCGGAGTATCGAAGCGGCGTTCGGGTTCTACCACCATACACCACCGCTTGCGTGCACTTTCAAGCGGAGAATGTGGCACGCTACTGAATCTGCTGGCCCATTCGCTTCGAACATGACAAAGATCGCCTTCGTAATGAGTGTAGTTTGTTTTCAATGATGAAGGCACAGTCCACGCTGACTTTGAAAGGCCGTGATGCTTTTCTCACCGTTATTGTTTGATAACTGCTGTTTAACGCCGCAGTACGCGATACGAAAGCTATCACAAGAATGCTGAGTTATGGGCAAAAGTCGGACCACGGACGGGATTCGAACCCGCATCTTCTGCTTACCGGGCAGTTGCGTTCCCTATTACGCTACCGAGGCCACGTTTGACCACTCAGCTTGCCCATAACTCAGCATTCTCGTGATAGCTTTTCTCACCGTTGTTTTCCTACTTTCTGAGACGAATAGGGAGTTTGTCGACCCAGGTCTGCTCCGCCTATACGATCAGTGTATATTATGCCTTTGAAGGAGAGTGCCTGTCAAAATTTTACTCGTGTTTCATTATAGACGATAACATTTGCTGTTTATTCCTATCTCATTGTTGACGGGATGCTTCAAGCCTATCCGCTTTGTGCGTAAGTGCATAATCTTCTGTTCTTGGTCACTTAGGTCCACCAAAACTTGTTGACCGTTTGAGACTGCAGTCCTTGTTTGAGAGTGCATTCATCTGAACAGTACTGCGCCACTATTCCAAAGAATAAAATAAAATGCAACTTTTGGCATGTAATTTCGGCGCATCTGTAGAGGGGGGGGGGACAATGGTTAGGTGTTACCGTCCATGCCTCCGCCTATAGGATCCGTGTTGACTATGTTGACTACGGGGTAAACGAAAGTGTTCATGGGCTAGGATAACCACTGTTGTAAGATCCATACGGTCTGAGTACACCATGCAACTTCCGAACCGAACTTCACAGAATTACTTAACCCTCGAAAGTACAGTTGATCTCTGATAATTTTTTCTCTATCTCTGATAATTTTTTCTCTATTTCCGCACTATTTGATTTACTCCTTTCGAAAGTGTTTCATTATGTCCATTTATAGGAACAGTAACGAGTGGAGTATAATGGCTATGTTGACACGCTTCAGCTTCAGCCTGCTTTCAAACACTTTTTACTTGGGATGGCTGAAATGTGCACAAGTGGTTCTGAATCCATTTGGTCTTGATGATGACGATTTTGAGGTGAGCACATTTTGAAAATAAATCACCCTTCTTCAGAGTCTTTTGTAAATTTCGTACACAATAACTCTGCGTTCTATTGGCTCAAAACCAATCGAAGATTTGCCACTATTGAAATATTCCTACCCTAGTGTTCCGAAATCAAGCCAGTCTTTCACCGTCTTTTTTCTACGAGAACAGATTTGGCTGAAAATTTTCTTACTCGGGTCGTCTGACTTCCTGAACGCGAATATCACATCCGCGTAGATCAAAATAAATGCCATAATCGTAACCAATATGGACCCGTATACAAGTTTTCATCAAACTTGGTGAAAAAAGTGGCGGCGCCAAATTGGCGCATATAGGCGGCAAATTGCGCCAACGCCAGAAATGAGTGTCATATCCGTGATCAGGACATCGAATTCCATCAACAGGCAGAGTTTCAGAGAAAATTTTTTCAGTCTTCGGGTAGGAATAATTCAGTAGTGCCTAACATTTCCCTCACAAGAACACGTATCAACCGTCGTCTTGTTAATTACCCAGTTCCCTGAGAGGACACCAGTTTCGTCTCCATTTGTCCGTGTTGGAAACGGAGTAGTCTAGTGGATTCTCCTGGCTTGAGGAACTCGGATCCCTTCATCCCTTTTAAAGCTTTCATGATGTAATCTGACCATCTGGCTCATGGTCATCGTGGTGTTCGTTTGACGCCCCTGCGGCATCCAGTCACAAACCGTTTTGGTCCAACAGTCATCAGAAAATTGCACATTATGCCCAGTTTACCTGCTCTTCCATTAAATGACGAACAAAGTAGTGTCTATCAGGGCACAGCATTCGATGGGGATTTTGGTCGAGCTTTTACGACCCCCCCCCCCATTTTTTCAGGGGCTGGTACGAACGCCGCCTCGCATATGCTCGTGAACGATGTAGGTCGCATGCTTAATACCATATACCCTCCTCCCCCGGCTTTACCCCGCTCGACGACTTTTCCATGAATGACACTGGATTGGCTGACTGTGGTTGTGGTTATACTCGGCGAAAAAGTTGTCGGGGGGGGGGATTCACAAAACTCATGAAGTGAACCACGTAACATCATAGACAGAATACGCCCCCCCCAACCCCACAATGAGCAACATACACCCGGCCACATACCAAAATCCGCACGCGGAAAAATCCAAACTCCCTATAAACTAATTTTTTTTTTTTTTTTTTTTTTTTTTTTTTTTTTTTTTTCCCAGCCCAAATACGACCCCCCCCCCATAGGGAATCCCCATCGAACGGTGCCCTGGCGTCTATGGTCCTCAAACTACAGCATCTTTGTTCCCAAGGCATTTTTTTTTGATGACAGTTCTTATAGAGGAGTGGATATTATATGGAGCGTCGGCTACAGGCATTCCTGAGCATGCTCAGAAAGTTCGCGTTGTTATTATGGGCGGAGCCACTTTATACAGTGGGGTTTCTTCCGGTGAATGCACCTTCCAGTATGAGGAGGAGGGGGCGCAACACTGAGCGAAGTTGAATTCCGCCAACGCTAATGGTGTGGCACTTGTCCTTCGAGGGCATGGAATAATGTGGGCGATGAGGAACACTAAACTGCATATGCTAAATGTTTCATAAGTTGGGAGTGCCCTGAATCTCAGTGATGCCTCAGATAGTCGTATTAGACCCCTGGCGATTTGCCATGCTTCTCCCAGAAGTGGAAATATCACAGCTCACCTTGAACATGGAATTCCACCTCTCAGGTGGTCGCAAAATGTGCCTGTGAATCTGAAGATCTTTTTACCCCTCCAAATGTTTTGGCCAAGTATTCGAGAGACTGGACCAACAAGTTAGACTTGAATGTACGTGACCCTTGTGAGTTTTTGCGTTGGCCGCACAGGCATTCTGCTGCTAAAATAATGTTCTGAATAGGAACCGAACGCATGGCACACTCAGTTAAAAGCTGTGGAGCGCAGGGAATTCTACCTTCCTTCAACTAATCTTTCAAGGCTTGCGCATTAATTGACATGTACCAGCGGTCGCTGGCAGCAATTTTGACCAGACCGGAGACGATGCAACCAATTGGACGACACGTTTATCGTCGATTGCCACATACTGTAGGCAGCGCCCTGATGGGGTGAGATTTCTAGATTCCTACCGTAATGGAGGCTATCTGAAAATTAATCAATGGAATTTCAGAGGAGTTAGTGAAACTTCACTGGTTGGTTCCATGGCTCATAAAACTGTGTCACAGTTGGGACAGGAAGTCGTCCACAAACCGCACTAGCAACACAAAGAACTCTCGAAAAAGAACAACATGAAACGTGCCATATATCATTAATAAATATTAAAATTTAATAAATATTATCCTTCGAGGCGGAAGTGGTGCGATGGCAATGCTTACAAGACCCGGAGTCAAATCGGAACGGGCTTTGTTTGCCTGGGCGGGAGCCGGATTCCGGATTTGACTCCGGGTCTGGTAAAGTTTCTCCTCCCAGGCGATAATTGGTTCGAATACTGTCTGGCGAGAACAATGAACCGGGACTTCTGACATCGGCAGGTCTGTTGTCCCGGCAAGGCATTGTGCAGTGCCACATCGCATCATAATAAGCCACTACGATTGCTGAGTGAAGGTAGAATGATCGCCGATTCCAGAAAGGATTTGTCAACGGCGAAGACTCCCTTTCCTCCATTCATACCACTTCCTCAGTACGAATATAACCGTTTCAAAGACGAGTAGTAGGTAAGACTGTAAGACATCCAACGTTTTGACCTGCACGAATGCATCGTTGCGTCCGCGACCCGACAGTTGCACCAGCATCTGTAGTCTTGTTTGCTGCCGATGTGGGTCGTATCAGGTTGGATGGGTCTGGCGCGGCGCCAGCCCATTTTTGCCTTTCTCTTTTGGCAAGCGACGAAGACTGTACCCATCGTTCAGCATGCAGACGATTCTGCACAGTTTCTTGTCGGTACCGCTCCAGTAAGTGAAGGAGATGGGTGCGCAGCGTGGCCAATCGCTTTCATTGGCACTGCCTGTGGATTCGCAGCGAAATGAGACTGTGGTTAATAATTGGTAGAAAGATACTTACAGTCCAGCTGGGTCAGCTAGCTGGTTTATGCCTGGATTCGCAAACAATCCAGCGTAGTAGCCGCAATCTCGGTATTTATTTGATACTCTCTTCTCCCCCCCCCCTCCGGCCCCCGCTCGCGAAATGAAGGCCTATGAAGCAAGCACAAGAATGAGCCCGCTAATACTTTCACTAGAATTCGCGAAATGACAACCTTATATTTCATATAACAACATTAGGTACTACGAACACTTGAAAAGCACCAACTCATTTTGACAACGATGAAGCATTGCATTACTTGTTCTAATGACACACTGAACTAAAACACTGCTGAGTGACCCGTAACACATTTGAAAATATTTAAAGAGGACAACAACAAGGCAGCGCTTATAGTCTGCGACACCCCCAACTGAGCAATCGAATTGATCGCTTAGGACAAGGCACATATTAGCCTTCATCGCGCGCTCATCGTTGTCGCAAACTATGAACGCTGAATGAGATACAGTAATGCTAAAACCATCCTCTAAAAATCTCTTTACAGTCCATATCTGCAGGCAAATAGGGGCGTTCCCACGCATGCAGCTGCGAGCGACGCTACGGCTCCCAGAGTCCAGGCGGCAGAGAGGCTGAGACGTATGCAGATTCAAGAGAGGACAATCAACACCGGAATAGGCAACTACACAACGATGCACCCGGGAACGCCTCTTTTCCTGCCGATATGAACTGTATAAAACCGCTCAATACTAATGGTAACAAACATCTGTAATAATCACTACACGAATGTCCACAAAAAGGGTACGATTTAACAAATAAACCCAAAAAGATTACGATAGACGTGAGTCGTGTTGACTGACGACGTGTCATAAAACATTCAGAAAGGAGAAATGAAAAAACTTCGCCCCATACTGTAGATGTACATGAGTACATGACAAGACAATCGTAACATGCGCACTGGGAGTGGCAATCAACGTCGCACACGCCAGAGAGCTGCCCTGCCCGGCCATTTGAAAGCTCAGTTTACCGTACGTGAAAGCAGCTAGCCAAAGTTCTCAGGATCATGAACTACCGTGTTAAAAACAAGTAATGCGCCACTCGGAACGTGGCTTTAAGTAAAACAACAGGTTTTAGAATGCACAATGATAAAAGGGAAAAGCGCAGAGAAAAGCTCATTAATATGCAAATGGTAGACATCAAAGTTCTCAGAATTTCCATAAAAAGGTAAGCAGATGGCAATCATACTCACTAATAACAAAATTCTACAATTCTAAAAATCTCTACAATTCTAAACCGTAAATTAAGAACAAATACTGACGAAGCAAAATTTAGAGGATGCGGAATGAAACGATCGTTTTTTGAAAAGGAAGGCGCCGGCGAAAAGTTACTACGCGCAGTACTCAGACAACAGAAGAACGGCGGCATTACCGCATTGTTTAAATTACGTCTCTCAAGCAGCTAGGCAAAAAAGTTGGAGAGAGCGTCTGGACCTGATAGTTTGGCGTAATGCTCCTCGAGCAGCTGCCCCGTGCTAGTTAGGACGTAGGCGCGGAGGAAATTGGCATTCACCCTGCTTCTACCCCTCATCTGCAGTGAACCGAGGTATCGAGCCTATCTGTCCTCTACACATAACACAGTTGTTCTCGGAGCACTCAAAAAAACCTTTTTGTGGCGGCTTGCTTTCCGCGGAAAGCTGTTACCGGCTTACAAATTTCCCCGTAACAAATAACACTCTAAGTTCGCTCGGAGACAGTTGGGCGTAGTCAGATCGAGTGTGTTACGAGCGGAGCGTCAAAGCCGTTCTCTGCCATCTTGCTGAAGCGCGCATGCGACAAAAAATGGTAGAAAACGAGTCAATATGACTGAGCAGTATGATAAATTGCTTTGCCTTTAACACGGTGGAGAAGTGGAGAACCGGGTTTTTGGGCAGGCCGTGCCAAACTCATCTCCCCTGACAAGCCCACCAACTAGGAGAGGGCGTTGACTGGCCTCAGTGGCCTACAGACGGCTCCTGTGGAGACCCGTAACACTTGACAATAGTTTACAGGTCTTTTCAGAACAGGATCTGCAATTTAACAGGAACTACTAAAAAAATCCAAACGAAATGCAAAACCCTCGCGCTCGAGCAAAATCCCCCCCCTCACTCCTACAATGAAGCCAAGAACTGCGCTGGAAGAAACTGTCGGTACAGAGGCAAGATGTTCAGAAAGGGAGAGTGAAATGATAGGAGAGAATACTTACAAAACAACCGGGATGCTAGGTAGAAAGAACAGGAGTAATTGAGATGCCTCACCTTTGGCTGAGGCTTCATGTAGTAAGTTTCTTTGCTATTTTCTCGTTGTAAACTCGAATTCATTCAGTGAGGCACTTACGGCTTCTCCGAAACCAAATTCCGCCATTGCGCAATTTGGAGAGGAATCAGTGCCACTGCATCATCACTGTCCAGTTCATCGAATGGAACGAATTGGAAGTTCTGGGAAGGAAAAAAATTCAATGGCGTAGAAGTGTGCTTGAGAAATTCCACAGAAAAGGGACATACCTGTCTGGCCAATGGACGACCGTCAGAGTGCTTGAGAACCGGTGATTCCAAAAGCTTTTCTAGACGCGCGTTGCAAATTCTCGGATCCGTTAAATCAGAATAAGTTTAGCAAGTTTGCTAATAATGGGCGCATTTTGACATCTTATTCGAATACCTTCCCAATTCCAACGGCAATTATGCTCATCGGATGAGGAGAACAATCTACGATGGCTTCAATAGTGCGGCGTGGGTTTGTGAGACCTCCATCGGTAAGGATCAACAGGGACAAAGTACAAGCCCGTGCGTCTCGATTCAGTTCTTTGGCAAACTGAAAGACCAACAATAATTACGACCAGCTAAGGGAAAAAGTCGGCACCAACCTCTCCCAGCTGAAGTATGAAGTCATTTGAAAACCGGTAAAAAAGAAACAGCACAAAGATGTCAAATAAAACGCAAAATAAATAAACAACAAGACTACACAAAGAGAAATAGTATGAAATTTTAAGCCTAACTCCTTTGAGTTACATGATAAATGACTTCAAGAAAGTCCTGTAGGTGCAAAAGGGTTGCAACTGCCATCATACGCCGAACGATATGCTTCCGAGTAAGGGGGGGTCCCTTGTATACCCGATCTACTTGAGGATCTGATTAGGATTGCCACTCCTGAACAGTCTTCGCAAATAACGAAGCTGAATCTGATGCAGCAGAACAAGTAACGAAAGTACTAGAAATGCCGGTGCACAACATTCTCGGCAAAAAACCTGTAAAGTTCCACTTCAGTTCGCGACTCGAGGGACACCCATTTCATCGATTGCAGGTCGTAGGTAGTGCGGTACAAAACATGGATTCGTTGCTGCTAATTGACTTACTAGAGGATAAAAGCAGAAGATTTGGTCATGCCCCAAGTAAGATCTGGGAGCGGGACGAGCATACGGGCTATGAACGGGGTGGGCATCTTCACAGAGGAACTTCCTTGCAGTTCTGTTATCAGAAGACAACGTTCAGACTTTGCGTCGCCCCCCGCTGTAAACATATCGTCAAATCTGCGCTGTCAATGGGACAGCGGCTGCTGATGCTGTTGACGAGAACGCCGGTCCAATGAGCAGGTATGACCGGCGCCGGCGCTATCGCTTAAAGAGAGTACGGCGAGAATGGGGAAGGGTAGGCGCTTGTCTTTTCACTACTGTCTGCTATGCGGATTCCGGCCGCCCGACCGCTGAGTATTCTGGCAAAGAAGTATAGCGGGAAGCCAGAAAGTATATCCCAGACTGTGTGCATTAGGTCAACGCGTACCCCTTATTCTCCTATACTTTTTTTGCAGCAGTAACCACGCTGCTGAACTACACCAGTCTATGGTATAGTTCCTGTCAGTAGCAGCGCTCCAATGCTACTGACAGGTATGGTTGCATTCCTGTCAGTAGCATTGGAGCGCTGATGTAATGGTAGCGCGTCAACGCGCGGCACAGCACGCCATAGCGAAGTCTGAACGCTGCCGAAAACATGCATAATTGCCGCGAAACAAAAAACCAACCTCAAACCATGCATATGAATGTGGATGGCTCAAGATGCCAAAAACGCAGAAACGTGATCAGAATGCTCACCAAGGAAAAACACTGAGATAACTCAAATCGAGGCTCTGTTCGTGCGCCAAATCCCAGTGCACCTAGAAAATACATCTAAGCAACATCGACAACTAAAAGTGAACATATATTGAAAAATGCTGTGCTGATACCTATTCTTGAGTGAGCCATGTAACCAAGGAATAGCGGTGTAAGCCGAAGCATTGCAGCCACGTAGGGACTTGCAGCGTGTGGATGAATAAAATGCAACGAATCGGGTTGGTTAGGATTTCCATTTGATGCTGTCATATCTATCGCTGTAGTGAGGTGAAGATGAGTGCTGGAGAAGAAGGTAAATTACCTATAGATATAACGAAATCATCCGCTTCATACTTTTAAAAAAACACTAGTTTTACAAGACTTTAGAGAAAGATAACCCTCAGAGTAGCCTCGAGGCTCAAATCGTAACGACAAGATGGCCTACAGCACAGAAGTTAGGAAAATAAAGCGGAAAAACCCTGCCCGAAATCCCCCACATATTACAACACTTGTTGAATCACGTCTATTCGTGCTTAAGGGCAAAAGAAGGGCGTGGTCGGACGATTTCCCACTTGTTGGCATGATCTCTTTTTCCTTATCACCTTGGACCCACCATTCAACATAGAGAGAGTTTGCAGCGGAACCAGAAAGCCCTTCAGAAATGAAATTTGGCCGGCTGCAGAGGCTCGTTGGGCGGTCGCGCCACATGTTTTCAATCCACAAAAATACTGCATCTTTCATGCTTTCGGGCAAGACTACCATGTTCCAAAAAGGCGTCTCAGCCTCAAATGAACGCGAGCGTGTCTTTAAAATCGAGGAATGAGGCACTTAATATCCTCATGCTGCTTACATTTGGATGGGAAAAAAAATTACCATATAAAAAAGTTGGATAAGCAGGCTGCAGTAGCTAATACAAAAACCTTCTAAACGAGGGATGAATATAGACCTTCTTCAATAGGTTTTGTGAAAAGAGATGCTGTAACACCTGAGATCATCTCCGCGCTTAGCATAAGCGAGCGCAAGCGATCAGAATCCTGTACTTGCCGCGTGATCTCGTTCCATCCTAAACACCCCCCTCCCCCTTTGCCCTTAACCCGAGCTAATTGCTCCGAAATTGGTGACATTTCGTTCAGAGCTCAACGTATGCGTAAAAGGATGACTCATTTTAACTTCTCGCTCTGCAAAAGACATGCGCATTATGCTACACACCTGACGGCCAGACAACTGCTGAAACAAGCAAACAAAAGAATGGTGACTAACCTGTTTTTGATAGCATCGAAAAATGCCTCTCCACGGCCCAATTCCATAGACTCGAGCTCAATGCTCATTTTCTCGTGGATCCGCTTCCCATCGAAGTTCATCAGCTGCAACAGTTCACATTATCCTAGAAGAAACCAAGAAAGAGCAATGACAATAATTGCAAGAATTGGGAGCAGCCAGTGAGAGGGACTAGGCCACGTCTGGTTCTCCTCTCCTGTACTTTGTGAGGTTAAGACATATTGGGAGGGACACTTGTCGGACGCTATTCCATTGAGAAAACACAGGCGAGCAGAAAAGGTGTGGCGCAGTTTGGGCGGTGACTGCCTTCACCTGCCTAATTTGCCCTAACCAAGTAACTAACTAGCAAAATTAAGAAAAACTAACCATATACGAGTTAAGAGCTCCGACGCCTCGTTCCAGCTGTGCCATTGATGTGCTACAAAAACCTTGAAACAACACTCGATATTATACGGAAATATTCTGTGAGGAAGAGGTAATGCCATTCATAATCACCTATCAGAGTGTCCGCTGCGTTCACATTTTGATTATAAACGTGTATCTGAAGAGCTCCTTGCGTATAAAACTGGATAACGTAGACAGGAACAGAGAATTCCCTCCAGTTAGGATTCTTCTCCTTCACGACCTCACTTTTATACAATAGTATTGTCCGTTTCTCAATCCTTAGGACCAGAATCATGTAAGCCGCCAATGGTAGATGTTCGCGCACTTGTAGATGATTCCCTCGGAATTTCAGCTTGACATGATGTGCATAGAAATCAGGAACAGTAATAAAGACGTCTATGGCAGCAGAGGGAGACAGTGGGAGCGAAAGTACTCCTTTATTGGCTAACACCGTGGCTACATCCGTATAAACTTCGCCTATTCGATGAAGAAAAGAGCCATTGTCATCTTTCACGCAATATCTGGAAAAATGCTATGAAAACTGTTCGCTGCCGAGGCTAGGGCGTCTGAGATGAGCTGGGTCTGGCGCGGCGCCCACTCCTCCTCCATTTCTCGTGGCGAGAGAGTGACAGCAATAGGTGGAAAACGGGCGGCCCCGCGACAAACTCAGCCTACCTGAGAACATCCAGCATCCATCAAAAGAACTAAACTTACACTGAGAATTTCAATCGCTCCAACTTATCAAATCGATAATTCAACGAGCACCTATGCTGAAATGTGACATTTGTTTGGCCGATGACTGTCTCTGTTTGGGCGATCTGTAATAAATAAGTTAAGTTACAGGACAGGGCGTCAAAGGAACGCTATAGCAACTCGACGAGGTAGTGTCAGAAGGCCCGGAATGAGCCCGCTCGCAGCGTTTTCTACCAGACCTTGCGGTTGCACGATCATTCCACGCCACTAACACCGTCTCGTCGCACTAAGACTTTATCAGCAGTAGTAATTGTATTAGTACTCGTATGCCTTTCGGGGTTGTAGTTGGAACTATTCGAATCGGCCTAACTTTTCTTCTCAATTGCCCTTTTCGGAGGCCTAAAAGTGGTCCGAAGTTCAAATAATGCTCTTTCGAGTGGCTCACGTTCTCTAGTGGTTCACTTTGGTTGAGGATATTCAGTGACCGACCATAGTC
>MU914282.1:10789-23104 GCA_036418165.1 Cooperia oncophora | reverse complement strand
TTTGGAAGGGGACAGGAAGTTGGTAAACTTTGGAGAGGATGAGTAGAGGCGAGAAGACCGTACCAACACCGATTTCACACACCACAATGCTGTTTTCTGCCATGGAGTCGTACGAAAAGAGAAGAAGAGATGTTTCCTCGCAACTCGCGCATATCTGGCTCTCTCAGTTCGGAGCCATTAGTGAAATTCCAAAATATGTTGGCAAAACACGCACGTCCAGATCGCTGAGGAAGATTTTTTGCAGAACACGACCTCACCCACACCCCCCGCCTCCCTGAAGTCTCCTCCTCTGATACCCCTAACCATCTCCCATCCTTCCCACGATCTTCTTAGACTTTGCCAGCTTGATACTACTTTTTTCCTAGTTTCCCTGTGAATTTCCAGTTTCCCCCGGAAGCGAATTCAAGTTGAGGAAGGGAGGGGAAGGAAGAGCTAGATAACAGAAACGACACTCAAAGAAGCGCAAAACAGGAACAATTAGTTATCGAAAATTTTTCTCAGAACAAGTACTACCCCTTCCCTCCTTTCAGCGACCAGATACGACCCCACTCCGCTGGGGAATCAGCATACCCCGTTTCTATCTCAAAACTGTCTCAAAACGTATAGAACTACATTTCGGCAACAAGCTAACCCAGGCACATACGTCACTGTGCGACGGGGATGTATCAGCGGACCAGAGTGAGTTTTGTACGACTACTTCGAGAAGGCAGTCCTATTTGAACTGAGGAAGAAAAACTGTTGTCCTTACTTCAGTTTGCTAACCCTCCTCTCAACGGTCTCCCTTATGAAACTGACAACAGCTGGAATGACTGAGCACTTGTCTATATTGGGCAGGATCCTTCCTCATCATGATCGTTTCAAAACACATAAAATGAAGAGTGGAGACTCCCTAATAGAGCTTAACAAGGCTATGGCAATAACTTATGACAATAATCATGCAGATGTTGAAGCTTCTCTGTACTCGGAAGTGTCCAAATTGAAAAGATCTTCCAGTCTCCACTGTAATGTCTCGAACGTCGGCCGCCTTTCCTGGTTCAGCATACCAGCACTGACACATCAGTTCATAAAGTTCCAATGGACAACCTTGCGGACATGGCATACGGTAGCCGGCATCGATCTGTTGCAGGACTTCTGTGTTGGTCATACCTGAAAGCTAAGGGTCAAAGAAAGATATCGGCAACATTCGGTTAAGGGGGACATTATCCTAGTTCGCTAAATTCTCATATTATTTCCTTTTAACCCATACGTCTCTGCTTGGTGAGACCTGTCTATTGCTGTCAAGTGTAAGTGTGCAAAGCTCGTGCTATTGCATAGTACGTGCCATGCCCACTGCACCTTCGGATACAGAGCTTTACAAGAGTGAACAGATGTCTGCAATGATCGACAGAGACTTTCAAAATGCCCCCATAAAACTGATATTTCTGTCGTTCCCTTTATGCTCATCTCCTTGTATACGTCTACTTTTTGCCTTTTATCTTCTCTTCCTTGCAGAAGCAGGTTTCTGCAAAGATAATCAGTGGTCAACCCTTCAAAAAGGACTGGTCATTGATGAAAGTGAGAGAACAGACTGAACACTTCGTAACAGTTCTCAAAAGAAAAAAAAACGTATTCGATCAAATTTGAGGAGTTCAAAGGGAAGCTGCACTGACCAGGATACGGTATCCGACCATAAGTCACAATCTCGCTGAGCAGTATTCCAAAACTCCATACATCTGATTTGGTAGTGAATCGATTGAAGTTAGCCGCTTCTGGGGCAGTCCACTGAAATGTTTCGTTCCGATGGAAGTTAGATATGAATGATAAAAGCGAACAGTTCTGTGAATAATTCAGATGCATTACAATGAAAGTAGGAAATGAGTGCTAAATGCCATGGTATGAACAATGAGCCGCAGCAGTGGTGAGAGAGTGTGGTAAAAACATTGATAAAAATTGTAATGAAGGTAAAAGAAGAAAGAAGAGAAGGAAGCCGAAAAGATTGAGTTTGAGGTGCTCCGGTAATCTTTGGGAAAAATATAGGCACTTTAAGTGAAGATCGAAGCGTTACACCAATGCATCCCACCCTTGGAATCATGGAGCGTCCAGTCGCTGCGGAAAATTTTCCCGAAATGCGTTTGCACATCCTAACATTCTCCCCTAGTACGACCCTCCCTTACCCACCTTACCTACCGCCCTGCTGACCTTTCCAAACTTCCCCCAGTTTGCCATGAAATTTATGAATTTTCCCAGTTTCGCCCACAATCTTGCCACCGAGTTGGGGATGGGGGAGAAATGGCACAGTATGGCGACGGAGTGTGGGCAGTTCTGCTACTTCCCATCGACATATCGAGCCATCAAGTAGAGACCTGTGAAATCCGGTGAGATAATCAGATGATACCAGCCAAGCTTCGTAGAGACCACTGGCAATTCTTGTAAATAGTACCTGCCAGCTCTTTTATGCAATGAAATACTAGCAAATGCCTTTTACACAAAAACAAATGCCTTGATGGATCGACAGCTTTGCCCCCCCCCCCCCTCCCAGGCCGAACTGCGCCGCGAAGAGTATACAGTAGCACGTTGAAACGGCGAAAAGTTAATAAGCGGGAGCATTTTCTCAGGTTTTCCTCCCTACATCGATTAAAAAAGCCACTACTCGGGAATCCCCAGCGTACGACGTGCTCTGCTTGGACTTCTAGGAGGAAGTTAGTCAACCTTCGGGTAAATTCACTTATTAATGAAACATGTACAAAATAAAGAGGAAACTGAATAGAATACAGAGGGGAAATAGAATAGATATAGGCTTCCCAGAACAAAGCAATCACCACTTAAAAAAATCGGAAAAAGTAAAATTTAATACTTCGTGAATACTCTTAAGGCACAGTACAGGCTGATCATAGCGGCAGTTGAGCCTATCATTTAGTCTTCCTCATTTCGCTCCCTCCCCCTCCTCTCACTTCTTTGTGCTGTCTCAGAGGGACGAGGAAGAAAGGAAAGCGAAGGCAGAAAAGAAAAGCGCACTAAGGAGGCGGGCACAGTCGTAAGTCTGACTCCGCCCACACGATCAGCGTGGACTATGCTTCCAACAACTAGTTTTCTGACAAGTGTACCAGTAGAACAATCTCAACGACTACTCGCAACTTACACATCGCCTTCACTGAATCAAACCATTACTTCATCAGTCAGCATTTCATAACTATTCAATAGGTCGACCAACTCTCACCTTGATGGGAAATCGTGCTCCAACTCGTGCCTCATACTGATTCTCCTTATGAAGTAACCTTGCAAGGCCAAAATCGGCGATTTTCACATTCAAGTGGTTTTTTGTGAGTATATTACGAGCGGCCAAGTCTCGATGAATAAACTTCATCTCCTCCAAGTACGCCATTCCGGCTGCGACCTGTAAAGGATCTCGGTTGAATGTGACATTAATGTATTGACTTGTGAATAGCTAGAAGTAGGACTCAGTTGAAAGGCAATTTTCTGACGGAGTTCTTTTCGTTGGAACGCCGAGTGGAATGTGAAATGGTTCTGTGAATTGGAGTGGTTCTAAGGTACTTGAGGGTAACCACAAAGTGTGCAGAAGTTAGTATGGCAACCTCTTTTGCTCCCCTCAATGCCTTAACGAAATCTCATTTAGATGAGCCTCTGTGTTCACACGATCTTCTGTTCAATTCTCCGCCCACAGAGGCCAAACATTCAGTCTCGTAAGACGGGGCACAATGAGTAGGGCCGAAATCCATGGGAATGATGTTTGAACGCGTCTGTTTAGTACAAAAAGCATGTGAATGGTCCGAATAGACCGACATACATCAGACAGCGTGGGAATAACGCTAGAAAGAAGCGGACCTCGTGACAGCGTGGGATTTATGCTAGGGAGAAGATCCGAGACCTTCATAAATGAGGGCTTTGCAACACTTTAGCCATTTCAGACTTTCCACAGACTATAGCTCAGTAACAGATATCAAAGTGACAAAAAACTATCATTGATCCTCATTATATGTTACATAACTCTTCCATCTGCAGGTATAGGTACGGGTATCTGAATTCGTGAAGGTATCTGAATGCATCTCCAGCCTCTAGATTAACTGAGGATTCGTGTTACGGGCGTAGGTGGTATCGTGAGAAGTAGTGTGTGTTTACCACTGTTGCGTACGTGCTGCAGCCACAAGTGGCGTCACATACAGAGCGTACTGCCGGCAGGACAAAATCTGAAAAAGAACCAACTTCGCTTGGTGTTCCGGAGGTGGACACGGAGCGACAATGGTTCCTATCATGGAGTAACTGTCAGTCATCAAATCTTCCAATCTTCATGGGTCGGTTACTTGGTGAGATTTGGGAGGATAATCAGGCTTGAGCACCGACTGAACCTCGAGATTCATGGTCTAGGCCATATCGACATCAGAATGCACCCACGGTTCCTGAGAAGAAATGAAGTGGTGCCTCACTCCGAGAATGCTTTGGTTAATGCCTTATTATTCCACTGTTGTTACATTCTATATCTGGGAGCTGGGAGGGAGTGGCTGCGCATTTCAACCGAACACGGCGTTGAATGAGTTTTTCGCAGACTACTTTCTTTTCAGACACCTGCCATCCAGTCTGTGCTGGACAAAGAAACTATTACAGGTGTCCTAAAGCTGTGGGATCCTATCAGTCGCGCAGCTACGTTCAACCAGATATCATAGCCACGCCCTCCCTTCTCCAGGATACGAAGTCTACATTTGTTGATTAGTTGCGTGAATGTTTCATACAGTAAACCCACACTGTATAAGTATAAAATGTACACAGTGGTTATATACAGTCGCTGTAGCAGTAAGTAACAGCACAATATACACAGTGGTTTTACGCAGAGGTTTATTATAAGGGAGGAAAATAGAATGGATAAAAACAAATCGGCCATCTAGGGTCCGAAGAAAAGGTAATTGCTTATAAAACGAACCTGAGCGGCGATTTCCACAAGGTGTGTCAAGGTGCATTGTCGTCCTTTCCCTTGGAGAAAACTGAGCAAGTTTTCCTGCATCAATTCCGTTACTATTAAAATCGGCTGATCTTTCGTACAAACTGCATACAGAGTAAGTAGCTTGGGATGCCTGCAAAGAATCGTTCTCTTGTTCAATTCAAGTTCGTGGCTCTTTATACAATGATCAGTCTCTTTTGTTGTACTTTCCTCTCGATAATTAAGTGAATAGTCATGTCTTGTTTACGTTCTAGGTGTATTACTTATTGCATTCTTTATCTTCGTCGTATGATTTCTGCGCTAAACTCTATTTTGCAGGCGCTCCGGTGCTTATAGATGGTATATGTTATCAGCTCACAAAGTCGTGTGTTATGTGTCGGCGTTCTCGGGAGCTTATTGCGTTCAAGAGGGTTCATAAGATATGTGATTGTTGAACCTTATGTTATGCTAGGTGCTATGCGTATACTGCCGCTTGTATGCGTTTGGTGTGTCATGGTTCATTCTGGCATATTTCCGATACTGCTGTCGAACCATGCACTACAGCTTTTCAAAAATTGTAATCCACTTTATTCGAGTTTCCATTGGGCTTAATATGAACGGGCCCTTGCCTTTGAGGGGCATTTTGCTCAGAATGCATGTCCTATTAGAGCTTCTTCTCTTTGTTACGCACCTCTCTTCCCCATTCCTTCATCTTTGCCTTACTGTCTTCTTTCCACGTTTTTTGGAATCTGCTTTTCCCGTGAAAATTTCTCAGGTTTTTCTCCAAAGAAGTGCTGTCGACTAGAAGGAAGGGGAAAGGGGGGAGGGGTATACATAGCACAGTAGACAGGGGAAACGAGGTCTCTCCCTCCAGCCTCGATGGGGTTTCCCAGCATACGACGTGCAGTGACGAAAGCACT
Organism: Cooperia oncophora; assembly: GCA_036418165.1. NCBI lineage: Eukaryota > Metazoa > Nematoda > Chromadorea > Rhabditida > Trichostrongylidae > Cooperia > Cooperia oncophora. The sequence goes on along the minus strand of MU914282.1, from coordinate 17,275 downwards.
CTGAGCTTGCAATCAAATGTGGCTCGTGGCCAACGAGAGCATGAAGCGCTGAAAATGTGGCCATGGTGGAAATGCTGAGCTTCGCCTCATTATTAGCACAGCACCCGCAAAGTCGGCTCTCGTCGAGGAGCTTACGCCTATCGTTCGTTCGCTACAGAGAGGCGATCCTATTCGAACATTGTCGAAATGTGAGTTAGATCGAGGTCCCTGGGAGCTTATTATAAGGTTAGTTTGCATTTCTCCCACTATTGCCCCAGAACTTCACGAAAAAACGGTCGCATGACGCTAGGCAAGCCAGTCTTTCCTTATCTTGACAAGTTTTCTCACCTCAACTTTTTCATAATATGAGCCTCGGCGAGGAAATCAGCCGGATCGGCTGTACCCGATTTCAATTTCTTCACCGCTACCGGCACTGTATTGTTCCATCGTCCTTCCCATACCTGTAATAACCTTGATATAGAGGAGATGCTTGTGTGGATAGCATTGACCAGAGAGCAAATGGATCGGAAAAAGCGCGAAATTCGTCACCCTTCCTCTATGTTGACTTAAACCCTCATTCACGCCCTTTCAAGACGAGTCACCACTTTTCGTTTGCTTTTTGAGAAAAAGGATGAAGCATGAAGTCCATGGAATTGCTCAGCTCTGCACTGGAATACGGTGCTCACTCGCCTCCTTTTGTTTAGTTTCCATTTCGTCCCTCTGTTTTTATCTCGTAGCCTCAGCGCAGTGCGGAAAGCCAGTAGAACTGGTCTTCATCTTGAAAAGGCGGAAAAGGGCCCCAGGTGCTCTAGAGATATAGCTTGACACGCGTATGTGGACGTGAGCGTCTTTCTTATGCAGCATACTTCCTCAGAGGAGCAGGCCATGCCACTCAGGGGGATTAATTCAGAATGGGAATAAAAAGTACTCGAGCGGCTCTGACCATGTGGTCAGCCACTGCTCTACTGACGTTCAAAGGGCGTTTCAATCCTGGCAGACGTCTACGGTCTCCACATCAACGGCATTTGACAACATGCCCTCATTCCCAAGTCCAACAGTGCCGCAACGAGGTACAGTTGTTACCGTCGCAATTAGCCGGGATGGTGTCAGCACGGGCGAGATAATTTCGCTGTTGGCACCCTTTCCCACACCAATAGTGATCAGTTTGATCGATTCAGGAAGAAAACAACAAATGGCAAAACGCCGCAGCCTTGCCCTCCATCCGGCCCTCCCACCTCCCCGCCCCTTACGCTGACTGCGACGGTATCAGCTGCACATCGGAAGGCTCTGTAGGTCATTGTCTAGGCAAAACTGCATTCAACAAGCTGCAAGAATTATGAATGGAAGTGAAATGCATGGCGCATAACAAAATGTGGATTGCTAAATGCCAAAAGTTTTATCCTATTCTACAATAAGCTTTACCCGTTACTTCTACGAATAATACGGTTCCAATACTCGATCACTACCTTTTGTTACATTTGATTACTATGTTCTGATGACTATGTTATTCTACCAAAACTGGAGTATATGTACCACAAAGTTTACTTTTTGCGCGGGTCAAGTCCCTTCGTACTTGTGTATGAGGGGACGCGTCACCACAGTAGTGAACCATAGCATGAGTCACCTTATAATAGCTGTGATTCAGCACGTCCTCAACAACCTTGTCGAAGATGACAAGTGTGGCAAAGTGAAGTGCGCACAGTCTAGCGTCTTTTTCTAAAGCGTCAAGAGCACGGTCGATAACCAGGTCCACAAGTTTTCCATAAAACCATTTGACATATGCAATGGCGTATCCATGCGCGCAGAACCCCCTAATAATCCGGTCAATTTCCTGTACTTAAGCCATTGTTGTGCACGCATGCGTGCTCACGCAGATCGAACGGAATATAATTTAGCCTTGATGTCGCATTGATCCTCAAAGACAAAGGGCAACGCCTGTTGGACAACTAATCCGCCCGCAGTTGGGTTCCAATCCAGCATTAGCGACATATCGGATTTCTCTTCCGGTCTGTCCTAAGAACTCGTATAACTTAAGACGTTTCGTTGACTAGTGTGAACACAAAACGGGTGTTTTCATCACCTTAGGGCGGATTGCAGCAAAGTTCTACTCGTGGGAGTTACCTCCGGTAGCTCTACACCAGAACTGTAGCTGCTGTTCAGTGGGATTCTTAATTACACTCCTTATCCCTGAGACGAGGTAGGCGTGGCATTCGAGCATAGCATAGACAGAAACGGTTTGCTGGCATGCAGCTCAGGTCACTGGTCAACCGGACTCTCTCTCTTTCCTTTTTTCGCCACCTTCTTTTTCCTGTCTCCCTTTTCTGATCCCTCCTCCTTTAGCTTCCCCTTCAACTACTGGACTGGTAGATGCCTCGAGAAAATAGCCCTGGACCCTCGCAGCGGGAGCATGTTTGGTTGACAAGTGCCCCTTGTTAGCGCCACGTTCAGTTGAAGTGAGCAGCCACGCCTACCCCATCTCAGGGAATTTCAAGTATACCTAACGCAGCGTCAGCAAAAAAGATTAATTCCTCCTGAAAACTCGGGAAACCACGAGTTTCACAAGATTTCTCAGAAGCTCAACAGGAAATACAGTCTCATCCTGCACTTGATAGGGGCTGTCGGCAGGAAGGAGCGTGCACACTGTTTGAAGCCTTCTCAGCCTTTTCGTTGAAACGCGTATGCGACAAAAAGTGATAGAAAACGAGTAACACGAAGGATATAATACAGTAATGTCACTTCCTGGTTCAACGATTGGTGCAGTACGGGTGCTGACGACCGCGCCGCACGCAGCCGCACTGACATTGACTATCAAGTGCAAGGATGACGACTGTATGACATGTGAAGGACCGACAAACATTGATCAACAGATGGGAACTTCAAGCAAAGGCATCTTTTTCCATACCGCAGGAATCAGATATCCTTGTCATAGAATGCCAAATAATAATACACTTTGTCGCATCCATATTTATTTAGGGGTAAATCGCGAGCTGGTTTCCATGCTTCACGCGAGGATTGCTTCGTTCAAACGCAATTTCATCAGGATTAAAAACGTTCTGAAACCCCTCCATCCTTTCTCTTTCCAACAAGCTTCACGGTTTTTCTGAAGACCCACTAGTTCAGGAGATATTTTAGATGGGTTACCCTTGCGCTACCCCCTGGACCACCCGAAAAATTGACTCCTTATGTGCCATTGTGAGGATACACCTTTCAGTGTGCCTCCAAAATACATATTTCCCTTCAAATGAGTGGAAAGAGGAGCTCGGCTATCACTAAATAGGTTTTGACGTCCGTGAGCCGCGGTGCATTAGGCTCCTACGAGAGGTGGTGGAAAGTCCGTGTAAATTCCCTAATTGTCAACGTGCTTTTATCCATGCAAGCAGATGTTTGTTTAGGGTTTGTAAAGGACAACACGCACAAATCTGTTTTAGACGTATTATTTAGTATCTACGTACTTACGAGTTCATGGGCCTAATTTAAACTGACACTTATTGTATTATGTTATTATATTCCTGCATATATTGCCTTAATAATCTTTTATTATTTTATCCTAATTACATCCGGGTCTTCTGAATCTTTCCGTCCGTTCCATTACCCTTAGCAATGACACCTTTGTACTGTTTGATGCCTAGCGAGCCTACTTTTGCGATACTCCCCACGTCCCTTATTGCGATACTCCCCACGCAAGTACGAACCCATTCTTGGGGATTTCCCATGAAAAGAGGGCTGTTAAACGTAGCATTTAAAGCTGTAAACACTCATAATAAACTTCATTTTTTTTAAACATCTTGACTTCCATAGCTCCACTCCCACTATCAACTGAAATGTCGAAGCATTGCTCGGCTTGAGTGACCCTTGAGGATATACGATCCCCTCCCCTCCCAGCGGCCAAGACGAACCCCTATGGGTTTACGCCACCAACGATGCCTTGTACCCTGATCCAGCGCTTGTAACCTCCTGCTCCCTCCATATCCGTACTCCTCGGGATGCAGTCTTCCGTTGAACTGTTGGTATATGCTGGTACACTTTGTGCGAACGCTGACAGACGCTGTAGATCGATAATCGATTTTTTCTGGCTCACTCTTTACAGCTCAGTCCTCCTTCCCTTCTTAAACGCCTGGCTGGGTCTCTTCCCGTTTTCTCAATCAAAAAATAGAGAGAGATGTCCCACGGACTTCCTTATTGAATTCAGCAATACAGCGAACTTTTTGACGAAATTCGTCATCAATAGATAATTGACTCGAGTCAGAGACTTGCACTTGCACGCTTTGACAACTCGACTACCCTTCCTTCTTTTTTCGACAATTTTCCCTTTTTCGTAGTCCCGCTGCGATTTAAGGATTACAAAAGCGTCATGGATTATCAACTAAAGGAGTTATTAGTTGGCGACGCACTGCTATCTGCTTAGATTACCATAGCTGAAAAAAGCCAGAGGTCAATGGGCATGATTAGGGGACGTGGCTAGAAAGCGTGAGAATGTTCGGGTCCTGACGGGGTAGGGCACATTACCACGGTATGTGAAACGGGCTAATAGCAGGAAATCCCCCTCAAAAAAGACTCTCTCGGTACGACCTCCCTTCACAGTCTGCTGCATCAACTCCAGTACAACCTTATCCTAAACGAACTTTTCCCATAACTTTTCTCAACAGAAAGCCGGTGGGGGACTATCGATCATTTACCGGAGGTAGTACTTTTAGGAAAAATCCGTTAACACCAAACGATCCACCTACCCCCCCCCCCCTCCCCGATGGAATTCGCGCAATGATGTCTTGCTAAGACTAAGGCAGAGTCTCTTGCCATTGTGTCACGATTTTTATCATAGAAATTAGAGCCGTGACCAGAATAACTCTAACACGTATATGCGAAACCTCTCTGGGGGGGGAAACGTCGGGTTTTAAAAGGCCTTTGTGCTCTTTTCAGACTCTCATAGAGTAACCGCTTCCTCACTCTTGAATGCTAGTCATGGTTTTCACTGGCCAATAGTTCAGCAGTTTTCTAGGCATGTTACGTTACCACAAACTCTTCTGCGCCCCTGAACCCTTTAACTTCTACTTTTTTAGGTGTGCACGCCGACTCCGTAATGCCCCAACTCCGTAATTCTCATCCACCCTCTTACAGCACACTTGACGGAGGGCTATTTCCGAGGGCTATGTTGACGGGGACTTTTAGGATTAGCCAAATCATTCAATCACTTTCTCCACGTTGAGTGCTTCGGTCACAGCTCATAGTCGATAACAGGTTTCTCAGTAATGGGGACCGCTTTCTTATGATTATGAGGCATTACCAGTGAACACTTCCTGCTTTAATAGGCATTTAGACTTAACAAATTCAAGGTTCTAGAGCTTTCCGTGAAAATGTAACCCATAAGAAAGATCCCTTGAGAATGTTTACGCAGGTTATACGGGCAAATTCTCATTTGCCTGCTTCTCTCCTGTTTTGCCCTTCGTTCTCATGGCGTGGCGCGAGCCCGAATCTGTCGGAAAGCCCTCGATAAGATCTTTAAGCTTGGAATCCGGTTCGAGATGCGGCCATGCGGGAGAGTGGGGAATTAATCACGAAAGCATTTCCCATGAACATCACTGAAACATGACCTTCGTCGGCCATCTGCGTGAGCATTGACGACCTCAATTTCTAATTCCCAGCCTCTGAGAAAGTCGCGCGTCCAAATGGGCTGATCTTCTCGTGCAATGTCGCTGACAGAAAAAACCCCTGCGATCACATTTCATGGGCGCGAGCGGCGATTAGCTACTCGGCTTAGGCGGGGCCACCGGGGACGGACGGACGGACGGACTGATGTGTGACGAGGAAAACTGACCTCTCCGAATTGACCGGCCCCGATTTGTTTGATGAAGAGAACCGAGCGCCGATCGATTTCCCATTGATCGTCTGGAAATGAAAACGATGAGATACACTGAAATGTACGATCTGAAGGACAAATAAATGAAAGTTTGGATTTTTAGTTTTTTCTGAAAAATGAAGAATTTTAGGTGCTAATTGCAAGAGGCAGGTTTCCGCTCAAATCGAAATCATAGAGTCCTAAAGAAAGAGGGACCCTTCTCTGCCTTGAGGAAAGGACGGACACATAAAAGAGTCCTTGTCTGGAATTACTGGGATTACTGTAATCTGAAAGCTCTTTTTTTACGCAGTGAAGTTGGTTCATCCAACTCCAAGCTCCTTCTTCCCTAAGCTTAGGCAGAAATCCTCATCTCCTCTACGTCGCAAATTTCGCACAGGGAGTCCCTCGAGTGGTCCGCCCCCTCCCTCTCCCCTTAAGGCGAACAGCTCTAAAAGAAGTAAAAAAAAAGGAATCTAACACTAGTGGTAGAATCTCTACAGCAGCTTCAGACTACTCAACCAGATGAGGGGGGGGCGGGCGAAACCTGCTTATAATATTTTAATTTCAAGTATATATCGAAGGAAAGCGTCATATTTAATCATTTGTTTATTTATTTATTATCTACTTTACTTTGGAAAAGAACGGTTCGGTTTATGAAAGGTCGCTGAAGTACC
>MU914281.1:0-19204 GCA_036418165.1 Cooperia oncophora | reverse complement strand
TGATGAAGAGGCAGTGGGAGGGGCCCAGGACTGCGAAAATGCGTTGCAAATAGTAGCAAAAGCAGGATATTCAAACGATAATATAACTTCAACGTACCATTGCTGCGTAGGTCATGTCAACTAACCTGGAAACCTGCTACTCCGCTTGTTGACGCGCCAGGGCTCGAATGTCCTGGACCCAAACTTCCCACAGCGCAGGCGTCAGCTGCTTATCGTCCTCCTAGTGGCAGTCTGTCAAGATTGTCAAGTATGCTCAGGGCCAAATTGCAGCTTGTCTCAAGGGTTCACGAATTAATCGAAGGTGTACGAAGTGCAGCCTGGTTTTGGAACAAGATACAGCATCAGTGGGAGAGTCCCATCGAGGTAATACTTCATCAAAGGAATAGGGAGGGATACGTATCTCGCCCGAGGGGAATTATACGAACCGTGAGGGAAATTTTGTTGATTGATTGTTGATTTTTCCCTTTTTTTCTGCGCTGTCTACCCTATGTAGTTGGTAGCGCTGTACACTGCTACATAGCTACTAGCTACTTTCCGATGGGTGATTAAAGAGGACCTGCCCTTGGCCCCAGTCAGCGCAGTTTTTTCTGGGGAAAATTGGAAAAGACCTTTGAAAATTGGTAGGGATCGGATGAATGGCCAAGATGGATGCAAGATAGAAAAAGGGGTCGCAACAGAGGATGAGGGGAAGGGGTGGGGAGGTGGTAAGGTCGTAGTTAATGGGTAAACCTTGGGAGGGTCGTGCTAACATCACCACTGGTTCGAAGTGCCTAAACCGTAGAGCGGATTTGCACCCAGTTTAGTGAACCTCGCCTAATTATGAGTGTAAGGGGTCGGAACTTTACGGATTGGAAAGGTGCGAATCATGTCATTACCGGATTCAATTTCAGGTACTAAAACTCGAAGGCGATATGCGTGTTGAGGAGAATGTCACTGGCCCACCGAACAAAATTAAAAACGAGCTCATCGACTTCATCCGTGGTGGAGGAAATGCGAGCACGGCAGCCGCTGGTGGTGAGTGCACTTCCGAACAGTTTTATTTTCATTTTTTTTGCGTGAGCATACCCAGAACATTTGTTGCAATGACCGTTGTGATAGTTTCTATTCAGCTCATCCATCTGCTCCTCGAGCATCTCCGTTGATTCAGCAGTTCATCAGTCAAACAATGGCAGCACGGCAGGGCAGCGATAATACGAAGAAGGAAAGGTGATTGTGAAGCTCGAATATGGCTTGTTGATGCGTCTGTAGATCCGAAATACTGAGCGGTATCGGTCTGTAAATGGGTTTGCTAATTGGTGCGTTCAGCTTGGACGAAGATCCGTTCAACGGTATGTCGATGTCGGACAAACTGGCCGCACTCGTCGGTTTGGTTCCTGCACCGGGCGGTGTTGAGGGTGAGATCAAGCAGGAGGACGAATGTGAAGAGCCCGTCCCATCTGCGCAGGTGAACATTTTTTTAGTAACGATTCCATCACCTATGAATTGATGGACAAACAGGAAAGAACCATTCTCATCTTTTCAGAGCGCCTTCGATGAGATACGGCGAGCAGCTGACAACATGCTGGCTGCGAATATGGGTCTAGCTCCGCCTCCACAAGAGCAAACAATTGTGAACTTGAACGGTTGGTTTCGCTAAGTTTTACTTATCTCTTTGGTCTTTTATTGTGGGTCTAACTCACGGAAGTGGACTGTTCAAGTGACCGTAGTCCCGGAGTCGTCACATGCGTGGTCCCGGATTTAGAAGTGCCAGGATCGCTTGAAGAATCATTTGCAACTGCTTAGATTCTTACACGAGTTTGGCGGACGTCTCCGCGAACGTAGTCCTGGAGTGTCAGCTCCCTAATCCAGCTAGGAATGTGCGAACCAATATATGCTCGCCCTTATCAATCCCTTTTGCAACACGCCAGTATTGTTTGTATCATTCACAGTTATGTCATTTTCTCTTGAACCCCTTTTGGCCTAACGTTGCGCGCCAGGCGACATAAGTTCGATCTGTTCCGAAGGAATGAGTGCTAATGCTGGGGTAGTTTCGAAATTTGATCCAGGGACCTCGTAGTGTAGCTCCCGCGGATTCGCGAAGTACACCACTTGCCAAAAGTCATTTCCGAAGAACACAGTACACACTATCACAAGAATGCTGAGTTGTGGGCAAAAGTCGTGCCCCAGGCGGGAGTCGAACCCGCACCTCACGCTTTCCGGGCGAGTGCGCTATCCGTTACGCCACCAGGGCCGCTTTTACCCTCTCAGCTTAACGGCTTTTATGCCGTAGCCTTACCGTTTACCTTACACTTTTGCCCCACAACTCTCAAGCAATTTCTTGCACGGGACTAAAACACATTCTCGGTACGCGTACTGCGGCGTTAAACAGCAGTTATCATAACAAAACAGCTTCAAAAACTTGTAAAGCCTTGCGGTTCCATGCCGATATCTAACGATTACGGCTGACCGGCTTAAACGTGTGAGTGCTGTAAGGTTACGGCATAAGCCGTTAAGCTGAGAGGGTAAAAGCGGCCCTGGTGGCGTAACGGATAGCGCACTCGCCCGGAAAGCGTGAGGTGCGGGTTCGACTCCCGCCTGGGGCACGACTTTTGCCCACAACTCAGCATTCTTGTGATAACATTCGGAACGCGTACTGCGGCGTTAAACAGCAGTTATCATAACAAAACAGCTTCAAAAACAGTATACACTCTTGCTGGCTGCGGATGATGGGGCGTGTCAGGAGCGATGAGTCTGGCACTGTGTCAGCCCTTTTCTTTTCTTCGTATAAGTCGTTTTCCAACAGCTGATGTCGCTTGCCTCCTTCAACAACTGATGGAAAACGGGCTGGCAGCATACCAAAACCTAGCTCCACTGACACGCCCTATCATCCGCATTGAACTGGACTGTAAGCAGACGTTTTTCCTCCAGGTTCCGTTGTGACTACCGAAACTCAGTCAACGTCTTCTGCATCCACTGACGATTGCGATGAAAAGAAAGTGGATAGGGACATGGCACTCGCTAAGTAAGTCATCGTCGACTTTGGCTTTATTGTAACGGTCCTATCCTTTATCCTTAGATAATGACGTTATTACTTCTCTTAATAGAATACAAGTATAGAGTGGTAACATTCTAAAGACTATCTGGCAAGAATACTTATTGTAGGTTCTGGTTCTCTGAAGGTGCGAACAACAACCTCTTGCAGAGCGAACAGTTCAAGGTTTGTTTAAAAATACTCTCTTCAGCAATTACGCCATCGCTAACTAACCTTTGCTTTTGTGGAGTTCTGTGTGCTTATCGTCGTTAGTTGGTGTTAGTCCCTTTACCCTTTTGTTTGGAAGACAGAATGCACCACGGAAGTACTTTTCCTTGGTACATGACAGCACTCGTTATGAAACTTGTGGGGTGGAGCTGTTCATAAGGATATTTGTCGTGGATACTGTCTTCTATAACCGCTTGGAGATTCACCGCAAAACTCTGGTCTAGAATTTCGCATTATAAATTCGCTCTGAGTTGTCTAAGCGAGCCGTGAACTGGTCATGACAGCCCACGGAGAGCTTCGTCCTTCCTACTGCCATGTGCGGGCCCTCCAGAGCGTTGAGGTGTTTCACTGTGATTTATTCCCCGTGTCTACCCGTCCGTTTTCGCCCTAGAGAACGCAGCACTGTATGTTCCCTGGAATCGAATGCATTCTTGTCACCTCTGTGATCTCTTGTCGTGATGAGGAGCTGAATAGAACTGCCGAAATCCTTCATTCGTCCACGTTTCAACGCAGTCGCGAATCATCCCCAGTGTCGGCCATGTCGATTCAGTTTGACGATGTTTAACCTATTAAGGCAATGTCCGATGTGGATCCCGACACGGCTGCCACCGCGGAGACTTTCCTGTCCAGCTTAACGCTTTTAAATCAGCTTCTGACGTCATGTGGTGGTGGTGACAGCGGTGATGGTGCTGGACCGTCGTCTGAAGGGTCAGCTACAGAAGCGCCGCCGATATTTGATGTATCTACGCTTACCTATGACGGCCTGTTCGACGGATTGACATCTCTTCAGAAAAACTTCGGGGTCGATGAGTTGACGTCGTTCGTGATTACAATTCAGCTGTTACAAAGTTCGGCGAAAAACGCTGAAGAAAGATTGATTGTCGAGAGTGTGAGTGGTGGATTAGAACGCATATACAACTTGAATTTCGAGACAAACCGAAATGAACGCACAAAGAAGTTGATATCAGAGAAAATGAAGCTAAAGCGGTTGTTTGAGACCGACGAACAGCGTGAACAGCGTCTGCAACGGATGAAGGAACGCTATCGGCAGCAACGAGAGGCTCACGAATGCGAGAAAACCGACCGCCGTAGGAAGGAGTATCGTGCTGTGACTACCACTGTGAGCAGCGATTATGAACGAGAATTACAAGCAAAAGAAGAACGACTCGAGCGGTTACGCGACTATCAACGTCGGCGACTTCTCAACGAGAAGCCGGAACAACGTGCACGACGGCTCGCGAAAATGCGTGAGAACCAAAAAATACGACGCGCGCGACAGCTTGCACAGCAAAATGCCAAGACGTCAACAAATACAAGTACGGTACGTTTCGTTGTGGCGCATGATTGCACCTTCTGTAATTCTTGTTGTTCGTGGGAGTGACACTAACACGCATGATGTATAACAACGCTTTGAAAATTCTTCTTTTTTGTTTTTCAATATAAAAGTTTGAAGGAAACGGGCGATGACTGACCGCGGGATCGGCTCAGCTTCACCTTCTCTACCTACTGCTACAGTCCATAACACGGCATGAAGGGAGTCTCAACGGACATTACTAGCACGGCACCAGTGGGGTGAAGGCGGCAAAAAAATGCGCTAACGAGCTAGTCGGGTTATTCGTGCTCCCATTTGCCCACCAAGGGCAGTCTGGCTTTCTCAGAGTGGTAGAGCCCTGTGGTTTTCACGTCGGCGTAAGCTGAAGGTAAGTCTGCTGGTTTAACAAGCAAATGCCGGTGGATGTCTCCGAACATTCCACCCGTGTGAGCGCGTCGCTGGTGTGGTGTAGTGTGCACGTATATCATCTGCTCGAATAGCGAGGCGAACAGCAGCAGAAATCACAGCTCGCACCTGTCCTCCTTCTATTGAATGGGCACATTTCCCGCTCGTCATTGCTAACAGTGAGCCGTCCGTGAGAGACGTCCCAGTGCCGAATACGGACATGTACCTGATCTTCGTTTCCGACTCGAATCATCAAGACCCTCTGGCTTTGATCTATTGTTCAGTACTGCTCTTCCACAGTGGATTCCTGCGTGGTCAGGGGTGCTTTCTCCCTAATCCTCAGGCTCTCTAGGCACAAATCACACTCCTTCTCTCAACCCTTTCGGCGAGTCGTAGTGTTTGCGGGAAGCATTTGTGCGTCAGCACTCCTTGAGCTGTCTGTCCTCTGTTTGAAATACAAAATCATAAGAAGCTAACTTCAGTATACCGCCACGGTACCGTAACCCAAAGCAGCGCCCTAGTAAAATGGAGCTCCTGTGTAGGGCGCGCCTGAAAAACTCAGCACGGACGCTAAAACTACCCCGGTATTTACTTTTACAGGGTGAAAAAAAAGGATGCGTGTTTCTGATGTCGTTGTGAGGACTTCTATAAGAGGATATAGGCCGAGACCTTTATCTATCTCCATTACCTTTGCCGCAACGCAATATGGCTGTGCTGCACGCTTGATGCTAATCAGTGTGGAATAGAAACGGCTTCCAAAGCTCGCTAAAGTAAACAATAATTTGAGATGGTACTGCGGTCGACTTATTAGCCTCATCGCTCGAAAGGTGAAATAGGTGGTGATTGCGTGCATTTAGTTGGTTGCGTTCACAGCTACGACTTTTCAACCTGGGAAGAATTTTTCTCCAAAACCTAGTTTGTAAATGGAAATCATCTCTGTGATCCGCAAACTGTCGGGAATCTACTGGTGGGGAATTACAGATAGCGGGGAACTGTCATTGCGGACATTAACCTATAACGCCGCCAAGATATATGACTGCTAAATTATGTTTAAAAAACTCTGCCATCAGTTTAACGTCTTAGAAGAGTATTTTAGTTCGGTCACGATCCTGTCCCTGAAGTTCCATGTCAGCACTAATAACTGAGTCGTGTTTACACCCAAGACCCAGGATTACCTCTCCAATCTAACAACCGGTCGTCTGTTAGCGAAATGAGTCCGAGCTGTAACTGCACTCACATAGAACTGAGTGCGAATCTGTAGTTGCACCCAAATTGGCAAATGGCAAGTCACGAAAAATGTCACGTCAGTGATCAGATCACTACTTTTTACGTTTAGTTGTGATAGTGGCGTCATTCGCTTTTGCAATCACTACGCGTGCAGTGGCAGTGAAACTTCATGGGATAGTTGGGAAACACTTGTAAAAGAAGTCTGGTCTCTGTAGTAAGCTCAAGTCAGAATTCGGCTCTAATTCATATATTTATTCCCCAAATGCAAATAGCTAGAAAGAAGCGTTGTGAGTGTTATACATTCCCTTACGCAGCGCATATGCCAAGATTCAAGTGCTCTATGTCGCAGATGAGAGATTCATAATTGAAACGTGCCACGAATTCCCGTCCATTCTCGAACACTGCAGTTTAAGCATTTCCACAAAATTTCCGTAGTGGCACCGGCGTAAAATTCGGTGTTATACGTACGTCCGCTGCGGAGTTGCAATCGACCTGGGCGCCGTTCGGGTTACGGTACCGTGGCGGTAATACTGATTTTAAGTTTCTAGTGTTCAAATAGACTAGCTGGAGAAGTTTCTTTTTTTGTTATATAAAACCCTTATGAGAAGGTGGCATAACGGGTCTAGGAGGCTCGCCAGACGTCAGGTGTTCGAGCCCACACCTGACGCTCATTGCTTATCCGAGCCTTCCGTTCTTGTGAAGTTGAGGTTGCATATGGGACTTAGAAGGATCGATTGTTCGATTATCGATTCAGGAGGGTCTAAGAGGATCCCGTCATTATCTGAACTTATTTTATTCTGGCATTTCATTCTCTGAAAGCGCCTTCTACGCCGATAACGTGGGTGGAGTCGCTTAGACCCGCCCTATCTTTATTGCCCTTTCTTCATTGCTGCTTTCCTCACCGCAACCATCTTGTGGCGGAAGTGCGGAAGTGGGGCAGTGGCGAGTGGCACCCTTACCACGCGTGCGGACTGTAGGGGTAGAAGCTATGCGTCATCGTTATGCGTTATGATCTTATGATCCCAGATGACGAGGATAATCCCAGATGATCCCAGATGACGAGGAGGGTCAAGTTTCAGATCGGACCAGGTCAACTGACCTTTCCTCAGGAGACGGCAAACTGGTACCATATCCGTCTGGAGAGGGAAAGAACACTGACTTGTACATCGGCTGGCCCCCGCAAGTCATTGTATAGGCCACATCGCATTCAATAAGCCACTAGGGTCTGAATGGAAGTAGAATGCGCGCCGCATCCAATGTCTATCCTGAGATAAGGTTTAAAACAGAAATTTGTGTTTTTTTGCAGACGCTTGGTCAACCGCCCCACGAAATCTTCTAATTCCAGGACTTTGTGCGTAGTCTTGCACCGGATTATGAGATCCCAGAAGCTGGCGACCTAGCTGGTCTTGTTGACGTCGACGTCTCTTCAGCACAACATCACCAGCAGTAGTCTATTCTTCGAGAAAGTGCCTGTCGTCGTCATCGTTGTGCCGTTATCGTATCGTCGTTTAGCCGTAGAGCATGATATATAGTAATTAGAGCACATTGTGGTGTCTTGTAACCACAACGGCGCCACACATTCTTTCATTCACGCACCACATTCACATCCATAAAAATGTCTTTCTGATGATGATCCCAGTTTTTGTGTGTTCCTTTCAGATTCATAGATGCTGTATTTTCATATTTTTTCCGCTATAATACCGAAAATTCCTCATCTTTGGTCTTTGAACTGTGAGTTGTTGAAATATATTATATAATATTATATATACAAATGCAGTTGAACATAGTCGAGAGCACAGTGGAAGTGGGCGGAGATTGCATGCGGCGGCCAGCGAACGAACTGCGCCGCAACCGCGCGCTTCCGTACGCTCAATTATGAACAGTTGCATTCTTCTCCCGTTGATGACAATCTCTCCTGCAATATAAATATATAGTAATAAGCGGCATGTAGTAGATAGCCTGGGTTGCAGGTATACGATTCCCAATTGGGAACGTTTTCCTGTCCTCAGTGAGCCCATGGTTACGAATTTTTTTTTTCCATTTGTCGTTAAGCGTTTGGTTACTCTCATACTATGTTGATAACGTCGCATTGCAATATAACGTTCACTTTCATTTACTGAAATACCTACCGTATCCGTGCCGCTTCTGAGCAGAGATACTGTAATTCTGTTTTGTTTGTGTTTGTAAATTTATGAAATGATTTCTTTATTCTCTGGTGTTTACGCTAACAACATAGTAGACTTGTTTCTAGTAAAGCTTCTCTTCTGCTTCTCAATCTTGTTGGTGGTTAGCGTCGGCTGTACGGCTTGCGTATGCGGTATGGTCAATTCCTACCTGATCCATCCTAATTCCCTGGTGTTTTTTGCGGAATTTCAGCCAAGCCATCGCCTAGACAAGCCGTGCAGACCGGCCATAGCCAAGACTCACTAACTCGTGATGTATTTCGCTTTTAAAATTCCCCAAATGTTCTTTCGCATTTCCACAACTCAGGGAGAGTTTGTAGGAGCCATGTTCATTTTTCTTTGTCCTTCGTTATATCTTTCCTTTCGTATTATTCCCATTCGTCAAGAGTTGCAAAATGTTTTTCAAATTATATGTATTACGTTGAGAAATGCCTTATTGTCAATATACACACAACACGTTATTCGGAGTAAACTAGTATGTTTATGTAGGTCATATTGAGGTGTTCCAATCATCCGGCGATAAAGATATCCCTATGATTTCATAGTTTGTGGACCCTCAAGAATATGGGCTATACCGTTACAGTCTCTTGAAGGCATGAAGGCATATTCCGCACTGATCTTGTGGGCGGAGTAAAATGGCCCGTTACGCTGTCGTCATTAGTGCGCTACTTTCACTTGTTCCTTTTAGAGGAGGAAGGGGAGGAGGCTTGCTAATGAAAAAGGGCATCTGAGTGACTTGACCCCACCCTAGTTGCGAACTGTGCTTCAAGGGTTCCAGTTTGTGGGTGGTCGTGCTCAGTTGCAAGCTAGAAATTACTAAATGAGTCCTTACTGAAGAAAGAAGCAGAAAAAATACCATCAGAACCCTCTAGTAGCAGCAGAATTAACATTGTGAAATATGTCCTCGAAGAACTAGGTACAAAACTAAAATCACCGTAACTCGACGAACTGTTGCACCAGTGCAATTGAATCATTGGTCAACTGGAAAAGCATCATATCTTTGTTTCTTTTGGGGAAGCATGTACTTAGTTTTTTTTGGGGAGTCAGAACTCGGAAGTCGACGGTTCTTCACGTTGGACGTCGTTTCGGCGTACGACAATGGCCTGCCCTGATCCGCATGGTTGTAAGTCTCACGGATACAACACGAATTGAGAGGGTGTAATCAGAATTGGGCGTCAACACTAACAAATTTTGCCCTCGCAATGCACTTTATCCTTTGCGATGTTATCGAGCGATGTGCTAGTTTTTAAGAGATTGGAACCGGTTCAAAAACAAACTGCTGGATTTTCATCCAGCTCGCAAGAAGAGGGGTTTCCTCCGCGGTGGCTATGTTCATGGCTCCAATGCAAATACATTCGTAGCAGAAGCCTATAATAAAGCAATCTTGTGGTTGCTTGCATAAATCCGCTTCCCTTCGATCATTTAGTGGGCTGATGTGCGTTTTGCAATGCATGAAGGATTTTCAGACAGGGCAAATCATTGGTTGGGGATTTTTGCTGGGAATCCATATGACCCGCCCCCCTTCTTTTTAGGGAGTTACGACGTCCGCCACTGGTTCCTCCCTCATCGAGTTGTCCTAGCGGTCCGACGCCCTCTCTAAGCACTGTCCCCATCTCTTTACAAGGAGGTGTTCAGGGCGTGGTGCCCTTTTTTAAAACGGTTTTGCGCATATTGTAGGGGCTCGTGCGAGGACCTGAAAAGTGTGCTTCGTTTTCGCTGCGCGCTTCCAGGAAAGGTAAAAAACGAGTGAAAAGAAATCTTCGAAATCTGCTTCGTTCTGGGCCTCTATACGGTGTAGGTCACTTGCAACTTTGACCAGTTGCTGAGTGGGGGTCCTTATAAAGGGACTACTGGAATCGAAGCGAAAAATCGCCGCAAGTGAGCTTGCGCAACTTGGTAGCGTGGCTCAGGGTGAACGGGCTTTCTTTGCAATGGTTTCATCAACGATTAGAGCACTACGCAGACTCGAGCATCGGATGGCCTAGTGGATAGAGTGGAGGTTTCGCAATCGGACAGTGAGGGTGGGGTTAATGGTTCGGCTCCCCTTCCGTCGCGGATTTTTTGCACTTTTTAGATTCAGCTGTTCTCGCTCCCATCTGTGTCTGCGCATGAATATAACTCGGATATTTGCCATTTGTGGGCAAATTCTGAGTAGCTATACCTCATGAGACAGTGCTATTCAACTACTCCGATTTTCACGCACCTTTGAACAAGATTGTTGCTGGACGTTGATCCCCATAGGCTAGACAGTGGATCTGATTGCGAATTTAGTAACTTCTGATGTGGTTTCAATCATAGACAATTTGGAGCCACATCTTCATCCCACTGAATTCGTTATGTACACCCATATAGGGACGTTCAACGCTATTCTGGAGCCAAATTGCGTGTGACGCTTCTTTCAACGCACGACGCCAAGAATAGGTGTTCTATTTGTGATCAGGGCCACTGATTCCCACTAAAAACGAATTTTCGGTCAAAACAACTGTTTTGACCTTCCTGTGTTTGCTTACTGGGTTGTCCAGGGTCCGTAGCGTCAACGATACGTCATCGCTGTTACGAAGATGTGAGACTCCGCTCACACTGCCGATCAAATGGTCAGCCTACAACCCGAAAAACATGTGCAAAACAAAATTTTCGCTCAAACTTGCTCCTAGGGGTAATCGACAGTCCTGATCACGATTCTAGACTTTATTTTCGGTTCCAGTGCCATCTGACACCGGTATAGCGCCGAAGAGCTGAGTCTGTGCATACTAACGAATTTGAAAGAAAAAGCAGTATTGCTCCATAAAAGTAGGATCGTTTAGTTTGTGGTGAATGTTTTTGTTAGGACCAAGTATTTAGACAAACATGGACCCAAAAAATGAAAAATTGTAGAAAAGCAAAATTTTGTCCTCGGTGGGATCCGAACCATCGACCTATTTTTTACGTTTTTTTTATTCGTAGAAGCGCGCAGCGAAAATGAACCTCAGTTTTCTGGTCCTCGTATGTGCCCCTACAATATGCACAAGACCATTTTGAAAAAGCTCACCACGCCCTGAACGACCTCCCTTGTTAGATTTCTTCCGAGCTTCCTACCACTTTTTTCCTGGCGAAAGGGGGTGGGGGTCCGTACCTGACCCTGAAACAAGAAAAAAACAACTGTCAAAAAATTGTCTAAGCTTAAGTACACCCCCTCCCCCCTGTTGGGTATGGGTTCCGTACCCCGACCCTGAAACAAGAAAAAACAACTGTCAAAAAATTGTCTAAGCTTAAGTACACCCCCTGTTGGGGATTTCTGTTTTCCAGAGATAGGTTCCAACAACTTTACAATAAGAAATGTAATTCGCCACAGACGCTGGCGCCGAAGCGGCCCACATTACCAAGTACGACTGTGGCCGCATTCGCCAAGCAGTTTCATACCAAACGGGTGCGATATTCATGTTCAGATTACCAAATTCTTCTGGAAACCAACTTCTGAAGTAATCAAAGTTCCGAACCAAACTTCAAAAACTGGGGCACTGAAGGGCTAATAGCTCTTAACCTTTGAACGCCTAGAAATTCGTCTTGATCCCTTTTCTTCGTGGCAGAATTAGCAGGATAAGATGACAGGTGACATTGGTATTATTGCAGAAGCCGCATTCATATGTTGCTTAGCACATTATAAGAGAACACATTTAGTGATCACCGCCATTTATGTTACGTGATTCACTTTGTGCTTCTTATGCTTAATATTCACTTCCAAATATCAGTGAAGCTCACTTCTTATGCGAAGCTCAGGAGCGGAGATCAAGTGCCATTATGGAATCAAGTGCAGATGGATTAAATTTCTTTCGTTTGGCACACTCTACCTCACCGGCCAAATCGCGAGATGTATTCCCTGTCAAGCTCGAAAAGGTGAGCTTTACAGTTCTTGGAAACTAGGAATACGTTGAGTAAGAATTGAGTAATGCATGGATCGCAACATTTATACTGATCAATGGCTCGAGATGTTTCCAGCTTGCTCAGAAAGTTTAGAATCCAGTGTCTGATCTCAAAATAGCTTCCTTTCCATAGAGCCATTTATCCTGAATTGCTGCATTCTAATTGATATCTGCTGGTGTGCTGTCGGCATTAGTGCGTGCAGTACTCTCAATAAAGAGGCGCCCACATTTCCGTGACTGAGTGTACGTGCGCGACCCTCAGGGATGTCTCGCGCTCTTCTCTGTTCGTCCACGAAACTTCGGTGGTTTTGGCATCGGATATGGAGCGTTACTTTCCAGATACGGCATCGCAGTGCGAGTTCACTTGGGACATGGAGTCGACGCCCAGCGCCACGGTCATTTTAAATGGGTTCGGTCCCGCTGCGGATGCTGCGTACATCACCCCGCAACGCTTGCAACGCCTGCTTCAGAGGGCAGTAACGCTTCACACAGCTTGCGCTGGAGACGGTCGTCGAGATGAGAAAGGAAAGCCTCTGATTAACTCTGTTGTGCACTACCGACATTGGTCATTTATCGAGCTCTTATTAAGCAGAAGCTGTCCTAACAAAGAAGAAACTGCACAGATAATCTCTACTTGTACATCGCACCTATAAGACAGACCTTCTGCAATGGGTAGTATGCATTGTTTCCTTGAATATGCAAGCTGACAAGTAGCCCTCGGCAGTGGGATTTGCATCTTATACTAGACAACTCCGCCCATACCACGAACTCTACCTCATGCTTTGAGCGTGAGTCCGCCAACTAACGGTGCTACCATGAGAAAATGTAAGTTTAACCTACCGTTTTTCACCAATAGGGTCAGCATGGAATGTGACTGGGACAGATTTTGGGAACGCTTTATCTCTAATTGTTCAACTCATCAGAATAAAAAGGAGCACGTCACTCGACATCTCTTTGACGAATGTGTCGACGTTCTCGGATGATGACCAGCACAAATGCGCCGCAGCGACTCATTCGTCCTTTGCCGTTTCATGGTATAAGGCTCTACGATCAGGTAATTTGATTTTGTTCCCATTATCGACTCCTTATTACTCAACATAGGATGCGCTACGAACGCCTATTAGAAGTTTGGTTGGGATTCTGCACATTTTTTTCAAATTAGCGCTTTCTTTTATACGAGAAGCGTTGTAACGATTAAAGGTGTACAGTCAATGTTAGCTACGGGGTACTTGCCTGTTTGAGCACCTCATATACGGGGGGGTGGCCAAAAAAAAGTCACTTTGCCTCATTGACTTTCGAGGCGTTATAAAGTTACACTTTATCAAATTCTGATCGGACATTTTTACTACCATATTGAGAGCATTATTTATAAGTACTATATCACGACACTCCGCCACAGCCTTCTGGACGAGCGCCATCGAGAGATTCTGGCACGCGACCGCGATGTGGTGCCTGAGATCAGCGAGATAGTCGATTTCTCCGCCACCGTAGACCACCCTATTGAACTCGCCCAAACTACGGTAAACTTCAGTGGGTTCAGCCGCTCAGGGACAATGTGACTTCAATTACATCTTCTTCAGCGTACGAAACGCCTTTACCATCCGAAGTAGCGGAGTTTCCAAATACCCTTCGCGATTCCATGCTGTGGCACTCAATGCCTGTAGCAGCACAAGTCTCCAAAGAACGTACGGGCGAGCCAGAGGATATTCGTCTCGAATTACTTGGATGTTAACCGCCAGCGGCTCACCCTTTCAGGTCCGGTTCTACAAAGAGAAATATCAAGGTTCCCATTCCACGGTACCCGTCCATACCATCAACTTCGCGCGCTAATCGGGCGACACCGGTTGCTAAAGATGATGTCCTAGACCGTAGCGAAGTTGACGAAGCTGCTCGATGTTGGGGTCATCCAGATTGAGAGTACTGGTCTCCAGGTAGCTATCCATGGGTGACTCCATACTAGAAGTTTCGCAGCAGTTTGGAGGTGACATGAGTTCCGAAGGTCTTCTCCAGTCAGGTTGCGACTGGAGATGACTTCATATTTTGGTGCAATGTGACATGAAGGTTGCTAGGCTGAGTGACGCCAGATCCTACTGAAGGAACATTCCTGAGGTATCCTCCGCCCCTGGTACTCGTCAGCGCACTGTCCTCTGTCTCGGCTGCAAAAACTTTGCCTGAATTGCTGCTGGTCAAAGTGACTGTTTTTCTTGGCCACCCTCTTATTGCTATGTCATCCGCTCACAGAGCAGGGAGACACGACGCCCAAGTCTGAACCACACATCTCAGTCGCTCGACTAGAGCTCGCGTTATGGCAAGATTTCTCGTCCTCGATAGCGACTGATTACGGTGAGGGCAACTCGCAGTAAGAAGAGCAATGTCAGCCGAATACATCTAATGCAAGTGGGAAAGCCATCGCACGCTCCTATGCATGATGTACGGCATGCGAACCTTTTTGCGAAGGACGCTGCGCCTGCGCCCCAGTGTTCATGATTCGAGGCGGTGTGTCCGCGAACAAATATTTTCCTCAGGATCGACGGTATCCGCAACAGATCTCGTGGCTCCTTTGCGTACGCACTTGACCCGAGCGAAGCCACGCTCACTTCATCCACAGCACTTTCACGACCCACAGCTCCCTCAATCTGAGTTCACAGGTAACCCAAACCTTACTTTGTCATCAAAACCGCAGGGCTCCCGATTCGAAGCATTAGCACTTCGTGGAATTGACCGGAAAATTTGAGGCGTCGTCCTATTCACAGCTCATTATTTGGTATGTGTAGCTGTCATACCGGCGTCGGTGGTGGGAGAAAGAGGTTGAGGGCCCGCTCTGATGGGGTTGGTAGCCCGATGCAGTGGATAAATCTCGTCCATATCTGCCCCAGATAAGAAGACAGTAGGGAATCAGCGAGTATTACCAATTTAGAAAGAGTCACTCTGCGAGGGTATAAGTAACTACATTACCGGTTAGGCTGTCTTCAGGTAATCTACAATATTTGAGAGTTTCAAAAAAAAGTGACAATACTTTCCCACCAACCCAATACCCAAAGACCCGCTGTTAGAGTATTCGAAGAAGGAGGTTGCAGGTGTTCATGTGAAAAGTGTTGATTGACCTTCTACGGGCCCAATAAAGTCTTGGACTTTGCCTTTCGAAACATAATTTTGCAATGATATGGAGGAGTTTATTTCCAAAAAGCTGTGAAAGAATAGTGAAGCGTACTATTATTCCGCCTACGAGAAGGGCAATCTCCAGCTCCCCACCAGGATAATCGACTATCTTTACGACTCTGGCATCGAGAAAAGGATTAACATAACCAGTAATGTATCGAGCAAATAGCCAGGCATAGAGCAGACATGGGGACAGAAACTGGTTGTAATTCGGGCTATTAGTTGCACGTGAACGAGAAGTTGATGATTTGGTTAGCATTGTCATCCGAAAGGTTAACGCTCTGCTGCATGCCAAA
Organism: Cooperia oncophora; assembly: GCA_036418165.1. Lineage (NCBI taxonomy): Eukaryota > Metazoa > Nematoda > Chromadorea > Rhabditida > Trichostrongylidae > Cooperia > Cooperia oncophora. The sequence goes on along the minus strand of MU914281.1, from coordinate 3,485 downwards.
CGTTCAAAATGTTGTTTCGCTGGAATTTCGCCCAGAAGGGTAGATGATAGACGATAGCCTTGATGGTGCGCTCGCCACGGTTCAGAAAGTGTTGAGGTTGAGAAATAGAAACATGTGCCAACCCAAGGTAAAAAGATTACGGCGAGAATGCAAAAAGTTATCGCCGTGGGGCTTCAAACCATTCATCCAAAGTTCATCTTTTCTGACATTTCGGAAAGCGCGCAGGAAAAATCAGCTGCACTTCTGAGGTTCATGTAAGAGCACCTGCAGAATGCAGCAATCCATTTCGAAGAAGCGCTCTATGGCCTGAAAGATTCCGCTGTTAGATGCTCCGGCGGTGCAAATTAAACGGTACTTTCCGTATGCTACTTTTCAACGATACTGCTTCGGCAAACATGAGGCAGATTACTAAGGCACCTACCGCGTCCAGTCAGAGCTTGCTGTTAATTATGGTAGCGTAAGACTACGGCAGAAGTAGGGATACCCTCGGAGCAGTCATTCACGGTAATTACTGGTACTTATCAGGTTAATCATTCTCAACGGCTCTTGTGGAGTTTCACATTATGTCTGGTAACTATGACAGCACTTTTCTACACATACTACGTGCTTGAGGAATATTTATCCTACCAAACCATTACACATCTGACTGTCAGACAGGTACGCGATTTTGCTTCCACATCTTCTCGGGCATTGGGATAAATCCGAGGCCGTTTCAATTATTATTATCGAGTGCGGAGCGCATTCGATTTGGAGCAACGGAACAGTGTGGGTAATTACATTTCATTGAAAACACCTTGTTAACCACCCCAAGCTTGTGGCAGAGAAGGAGTTAAAGTTGGTGCTTCATGAACAAACCTCATTTCCTTGTATCATAACAGGGGACGAGTAGACAAATCTCTGGCTTCGACTAATTGTGAAATTGTTTCTTTCTCAAACCTCGGCATTCATGGACGCATGCTTTTAGCAGTTCTCAAATGCGGAAGCATAACTGCTCAAATTTGTGGAATTTCAATTCACTTCTATTTCTTAGTTCAGAATGATTCACTTCTTCTACCGAGCATCCATGTGTGCCCTAAGAATCCGGATCACTTCAACTACGACGTCCTTTTTGCTGGTGCGTTTTGAATCAGTCCGCAGTGCTAGGAGCACCAAAAGGCTTTCCCGATTAGTTCAGAGCGGGTCTTCCGCCACTTGTAATAATTTGGCACGCAGTTCGGGTGGCAGCAGCGATTTAACTACTCAGCTGCGAAGCCTTAAGCCCTTAACGGCAGATGGCACGATAAATCGCTAATACAGGTATAGGAGTAATGACGAACTGTGCTTAACAGAATTCCGTGACCTCGGACAGGCGCTCCGTGGCGCCTTTTCCAAGGAGGGTACCCCTAACGCCCTAGCGAGCAACAACATTCCGTCCCAAACGCCTTCCTCGCCCGCCCGCTCACAAACGGACGACCGTTTCCTGAGGCTCGTATTCACTCATTTGCTGAGCAAATTATGAAAGCAAAGGATTGGTATGAAGCGGCCTGAGCTGCCGATTCCCATATACAGGGGGGGGGGGGCAAAAAAAAGTCATTTTGCCTCCATGACTTTCAAGGCACTATAAGTTACACTTTATTAAATTTTTATCGGACATTTCAATACCCAAATTAAGGACGCGCAGTTAAATACTATAATGAATATCCGCCAAGCCTTCTGGAGGAGCGCATCGAGAGATTCGGCCGCGCGAAAGTGAGTGGGTACCGGAGTTGAGCGAGATCGTTGATTTCTCCGCCACTGTAGACCACCCTGTTGAGCTCCGCCCGAACTAGGTAATTGAGTGGGTTCAGGTCAGGGGACATATTTCAATATTACATCTTCATCAGGTACGAAACGCCCTTCCATTCGAAGTAGGCGGGAGTTTTTCCAAAACCCTTCGATTCCATGTGGTGGCACCCAAACCTGTAGCAGCACAAGGTCTCCAAGAAGGTACGGGCGACCACATGTAGGGAGGATATCCTTCTCGAGTTACTTGATGTAACCGCCAGCGCTCACCTTCAGTCGGGGTCTACAAAGAAAATATCGGTCTTCCCATTCCAGGTACGGCCGGTCCACACCATCAACCCGCGCCTTGGTGAATGGGGTGAAGATGATGTCCTGGACCGTAGCGACGTTGCCGGAGCTGCTCGATGTTTTGGGTCTTGCAGATCAAGTAGTGGTCCTCAGGTAGGGCTATCCATTGGTGGATTCCATCAAGAAGTTCGCAGCTGTTTGGAGCCACGCTGAACATTCGAAAGGCGTTCCCCACTCAGGCCGACGGAGATGATTCTTTTATTTTGGTGTACATGAAGGTGAATGGCGGCAGCCGGCTCCTGCTTATAGAGGAAGATCTTGGGTATCTTCCGCCCTGGTACTCATATCCACTTCCTCTGTCTGGGCTGCGAAAACTTCGCTCATATGTGACTCGGCCGGAATGACTTTTTTTTGGCCCCCCCCTGTATGGGTGCACATATGCAGCCGTATCTTCGTACGTGATTGGAAGATGCGTATGGGAAACTCGTCCGAAATCGATTTACAAGTCACTGAGAACGGAGGCTTTTTCTTCGCCCGATTTTGACCGTTTCACTCCGTTCTTTCGCCAATCCCACTACTACATAGCTCCCTACTAGCATTTTAGGCCGAGTGGGAAACCATCGTGCCAACTGCCTTTAAACGCATACTGGCAACGATGATTTGGTGTTAGAAATCAATTCTGTGGCGAGTTTCCGCACGCATCTTGCCAGATGTACTGCTACCGCGAACGATGCGACGGCTGCATGTGAGCAGGAACATCTGTGTGGGCAATCCCCATAGGGGGGGGGTGCGTATTTGTGGGGCCAAAAGGGTCGTATTTGGTCGCCAGGAGGGGGGGTCGTATTTGGGCTGAGAAAAATTTATTTTGATAGTTGATTTTTCTCGCTTCATGGACGTTGTAAAGGGAGGGGGGTCGTATTTGATCATTTTTGGGAGGGGGTCGTATTTACGTTTTGGCGTTGTGGGAGTGGCGGTTGACTTTTGGTGATTTTCCTGTTTCATGCGTACTATATGCCCCCCCCCCCCCCCCCCGCTCGACGGCTCGATTCGATGAGGAAGGACAGAGGGCTGGGGGGGGGGTCGTACCAACTCCCAAAAAAAAGGGGGGGTCGTATAGAGTCGACTAAAATCCCCAACCAATGATGTGCCCTGATTTGGGTAGGTACTCATATATCCATGCAGCATCACACCTGTCCCTTCGCTTCATAATTTGCTTAGCAAATGAATCGATCAGAGCGTCAGGAACGGTCGTCCATTTGTGGGCGGGCGGGCGTTTGGGTCGGAATGTTGTGGCTTGATAGGGCCCTTACAAGGGCGCCTTCCTTGTAGAAGCCGCTATGCAGCGCCTACTCAGGGTCGCGGAATTCCGTCCTACCAGGTGTATCGAGTCGTTTTGGGGAATTTATCGTACCAACTGCCTTTAATTGTTCACGGCT
>MU914279.1:2011-23088 GCA_036418165.1 Cooperia oncophora | reverse complement strand
CGGCTCATCAGCAGCTATGTTGAAATTACCGCTGCAAGAGGATGAAATTCGAAATCAGAAAGTAATGGGTTTTTAGATTCAGTTCCGGGACTTTGAATGGATGCGTATGAAAACTTGGGGCCCGTCCCCGGACAACCACATCCAGTTCCGCCACCAGTCGAGCAAGTTCTCCCACTGAGGTCTGTATTTGTTCATGGAGTGTTCAGACAATTCAATGCTTTTGTTCGTAGTGATACTATTTAGTTACCTCACTGCGACGAAAATAGTGATCACTTATGTACACCACGTCCCGACGCGGTGACGCCAACATGTGGCCTGTGTGGACTTTCTTCCTTGCCGTTCACGTCTTCCCCGTGAGCGTTTCTTCCCATACTTTCCATATGGGAAAACCCCATACCATAGAGATGAGATCCCACACTTTTGACTTGTTCACGCGGCTCATTCATGACCTACCCAAAATAAGGCCTTGCCACCCGGGAGGAGGGAAAAACTCACCCATGCGCGTATGCGGCGCGGTTTCTTCACGGCGCCGCGGCGGCAGGGCGGAGCGAAAGGCGATGGCCCGCGTCTCCGGCGCTGTGCTCCAATCCAGCAGCCTCTTCTATGTGGAAGGAAGAGGGGGAGAAATAGGGAGAGAGAAAGGGAACAGACAGATTAGTGCAGGTGGCATATGTGAGTTAGTGGTAGTGGTGAGAGATCACACAAAAGTCCACTATCGCGGCGAATTACTTCAGTGAATGGCGCAACTTGATAGTTCCCTTCGATTGTGAAAACGACGCAAGCTGCTTTTACGCGAAGTTCAAGCTGAGGTTTGGCAAATTGCCAACAGTTGGTTGTGAACCTCATAACGGTATAACATCACGTCCCGATCGAAGGGGATTATTCTGCTAGTTTCGTTGTTGACTGAAATAATACTCTGTTACTCGACTTTTCTGTATTCTCTGCTCACCATTACCATTAACTCACTCACTCACGAGTGTTCACTGCTTCTTCACTCTTTCCTCTCCTCCTCTTTCCACACAGAGGAGCATAAAAAGGGGCTGATTGAAGCACAAGATCGGAAGAGCAAACGGATCACCCTGTTCTCGTTCTGCCCGCCGCCGCGGGGGCGTGAAGAAGCCGCGCTTGCATCACATGCCGCGCGGGTGATTTTGTACCACGGACGCCTTGCCACCTATGTCTCTAATGGCTACCTCACCAACGTGGCACATTTATATGAGGTACTGTCACTTCAACCCTTTGTGATGCCGACTACTAGAGAACTAAACAAAAAAATTTAAAAAAAAACGAAAAAATGCGGAATTAAAAAGACGGGGCTGCCCGAAAAGTCTTCGCCAAGTTTCGAGAACATTTTATAGAATGACTGTTGATAAGAAACTGATGAGGTATCTTTTTTCGAGTTAAACATTTCTAAAAGGGCTCAGATCTCAGTAATTTGGTAGAACCAGGAGGATTTTCCTCCTGGCTCGGCCTTTTCCTCAGCGGAGCCAAAATCCTTCCGTCTGATATCCGATTGTGCAAAATAGTGGTCGTCTCGTTTTCGATGTGAGCAGAATAAGAGCGCTTCCTTCCGATTGTGCAAAATACGAGCGCTTTCATACTTCGTGGTTTGTGCGATCGTATGAGCGCGCGCTTCCTCTTCAGGGTAATCGCGCCGGGACCGCGGGTCGGATGCTCAAGTGCGATTGTGCCATTTACCTTGCGTCCAAAATTGGGACAGTTTCTTAACTGGGAGCTGGACTACTCGCACAAGAAAGCACGAGCACGAATTACTCAAGCGCGGGGCTGTCATAAACACGTGAGGCGGCGTGTGCTCCCGGGGTACACGAAAAAACCCTTACGGCGAATGGTGTGTTCCCGAGAGTACACGCGCCTCTTCGCTTGTTTTTGGCATTTTTTCTTTTTCACAAACATTGGGTATAAATAATAAAACAAAGCAGTACAGAAAGGAAATTGACATTGAAAGAAGGCTGTACTCCCAGAAAAACATGCAAAAACTTTACGTTAGGCGTATCACGATCTCCCAGGCCAGTACATGCGCCTTTTCGCTCGTTTCCTTGTTATTTTTTCCTTCTCCACTGAAGAATATATGCAATCATTATAAAATAATAATAATAGTATAATAATAATAATAAACAATAATAATAATAATAATAATAATAATAACAATAATAATAATAATAATGCAAAATAGCACACGAATTTTACCACCAACATTTATTATTCTTGAAAGAAATCGATTTTGTTGTAAGTGTTCACTCGGATGACTACGCCATCCATATCAGCTTCCTCATTTGCCCAACCAGCTTTTTCCTAAAATAAAAAGGAGAAAGTTTCAATTAAATATGGAGAACAAATTACAGAAAACATGCGAAATGGCCTCGCTAGCTGTACTTGTTATTACTTGGCATATTATTTGTACAAAAAATTCTGGAAAAGTTTTCTACGTCCGATTCTAATCAAGCTCAATAGTGCACAAAACCCGGTCTGCTCGAGTTTTTCGGCGGGAGTTGCCTCTGACTTGTTACGAATTAACGTACTTCATCGCAATCTTTTAACACGTTGACGGACGCGTGATACGCACTGAATGCACGCTTTGTAGGGCTCACTAGATCCATATATTTCACTAGTGCATGATTTTTTGTTTAGTTTCTCACCAGCCGGCTTTGCCGGTTGATGCCTGCACGCCTTCTTCTGAGGTAAAGAATGGATTTGCTGAGCGGGCCCGGCTCCGTTGCACTTATCCTTCTCCTCACCGGCTTTTCTTTTATACAGATAGTCAATAATCTTTGACCAATATGTTCATACGAGTGCACTACATGATTCTTTTATATAGTGAGATCACAATCACACATTGCCTCAAAGTGATACTAAAACATGGATTTTATTCGCGACTCTGCTTGCGGTTGATCCTTCCTCTATTCACCTTATCGCTTTGATTGGCGCTTTTATTATCACACTCGTGATGAGTTTCTACTAAACGCACTCTATGCTTCCCCTCCCGTACTCTCCCTCACTAATCCCACCCACCCACATTATACCCTCCCCACTCCCACTTGCCCCACCCACTCCCCATCCCGGCCGCTGCACGTGCTCACGTCCACCTGCCACGCGAGCAGCTCGTGCAATGGTTTGGAGTGCACTACATGGTTCTCTTATATAGTGCAGGGTGTTATCACAATCAAAACATTGGATTGATACATCTGCACCAACTGGTTTCGCCACCGGCTAGCGGTCGTACACTCTCCTACACTGACGTGTTTGAACCCGTGAAGCATTTTGCGGACGGACATACATACATACATACATACATACATACATACCGACAAACCGACACACAGAATTAGTGGTTTATAGAATGTAAGGATACCATTCTATGCTTCAGTCCTTAATCTACTTGTACAACGCGCGGTCCATGGAATAGTTCAGTACACTCTAGTTTAGCAAAGAATTCCTGGGAAAAGAACACCCTTTGCTTGGATTGGTTTGGCTCGTCAACTTTTTACTAGCAAATACAGACAAATACAATACTGATATTGATAAAAAATAATGAGATGAAGATCCTGAAATTATAGTGGGCACGACGTGTGTTTTATGGAATAACATTATACCGCGAAAATTTCTGGCACCAAAGCAACGAGAGTTGGCCAGCTAATGTTATCCATTAGTTGACTGATTGGGTTACTTCATAAATGCTCTCTGAACCAGGTTTTCTGATCCACTCTCCAAAAAAGCGCCTCGTGCGGCCGCATGAATTGTATGCGTACCGCGCTTGTGGCGTTCGAGAAAGAGCGCGTGTCACACAAGGCCGAAGGTAAAAACTCGCGCGGTCGTCAACGTAAGCACAGATAATCTACTGGGCAACCAGGGCACAGCATCGCTGCGGTGAAACTACATAGGGATCGTACTTATTTCTCTGGGTAGTGGGGGTCGTTTTGCGTCGTTGGGAGTGAGGGGGTCGTATTGTTGCATTCGAGAAGAAGTGCTCGCGCTTACTTTTTCCGATTAATGACTTTTTTGCGTGATTTTTCCTGTTTCGTGTGACCCCACCCCGCTCGAGGAAAATTTCGGGTGAAATACAAGATTGGAAAATGAGGAATGGCAGCAGGTGTGGGGGAAGAGAGGGCGGTGTTTACCCGAGACCCCCACTTAGGTGGGGGTCGTACTGACACCCTCTCTCGGAGGGGAGGTCGTACCTACACCACCACCTCACACATCACGATGCTGTACCCTGGTGGGAATCCTCTAGCGCGTCGCAGAGACAGAAGAAAGTGTACTGAAGCTCACCCGCGCACATCAACGATCAGCAAGTGACACTGATGAAACAGACTACTTTTTATAAATAGTAAGAAGACTATCACAAGAATGCTGAGTTGTGTGCAAATGTCGGATCACGGACGGGATTTGAACCCGCATCTTCTGCTTCTGAAGCAGTGCAGGCTTCAGAAATTCCTGCACCGTGGTCACCCATTGTCGAGTCAGATAGTTGCATACGCTCTGAGATTACTGACCGAAGTAGCTGTGCAACAGGAATTTTTCTCCTTCGAGTCTACGCGGACTGTTCCTTGAAACTTGAAGGAGGCCGACTAGAACTGTTCGTAACTTGCCTAAAGGCAGGTGGCACGATAAATCCCTTAGACGTAGGATTGATACGTGTAACAGGACGGAATTCGGCGCCTCTGCGCAGTCTTTTCAAGAAACGCGCTACCCTATTAGCGCGCCGCCTATTCAAAGCTGCAACATACCGACCCGGACGCCTAACACGCCGTCTCACCCACAAATAGACGACCGTATCTGATGCTCGTATTGCTTCATTTGCGAAGTACAATATACGAAGCGAAGGGAATCGATATGAAGCGCCCGTATTAATATAGAGCACATACGTGCAGCCCGTATCCACCGCAGTTGTTATTGGCATGATGCTTACGGGCAGTGTACAGCATCGTTGTGCGAAACCTTAGGAGGGGTCGTACTTGGCCGCTGGGAGGGGGGGGGGCGGACGTAATCTCAAGGCTTCACTTCAGAGCCGGACAATGCTTTGACATTTCACTTTGGTAGTGGGGAGTGTAGCTAATTGGAAGGTCAGTTGTTAAAAAAAATGGAAATTATTATGAGTGTATTCTTTACAGATTCAACTGCTACGTTTAACAGCCCTCTTTTCATGCGAAATCCCAAAATGGGTTCGTACTTGGCCGCGGGGGACGTGGGAGTATTGCAAGTAGGGCTCGTTAGTCATCAAACAGTACAAAAGTGTCAGTGCTTAATTTGATGGAACGGACGGAAAACTGCAGAAGACTTGATGTAAGTAGACTACAAAATAATGAAAATTTATAAGCAATATAGCAAGAATAGGTAAATAAATAAATAAATAAATAAATAATTGAATAAACAAGTTGATACCATGAACTCGTAAGCACGTAGATGACTAAAAATAATAACGTCTCAAACAGATTCGTGCGTATTGTCCTTTCCAAACCCTAAACAAACATCTGCTTGCATGGATAAAAGCACCTGAAATCAGAATTTACACCTTTCCACCACCTCTGCGTAGGAGCGTAATGCACGGCGCACACTCGGACCAAATCGATCAGTGATAGCCGGGCTCCTCTTTCACTCATTTGAAGGGAAATGTATGTGTTTGAAGGCACAGTTAGTTTTCGAAGGTGTATCCTCATAATGACCCATCTAAAATATCTCCTGAACTAGCGGGTCTTCAGAAAAACTGTAAAGCTTATTGGAAGGAGAAAAGATAGAGGGGGGGAGGGGTTAAGACGATTTCAATCCTCATGAAATTGCGTTCGAAATAATTAATCCTCGTGTGATGCATAAAAACCCGTTCGCATTTACCCCTAGCCGATCCGAAATCCATCCGAAACGGCGAAACATTTGAACCGCAACTGGGTAGAAAACGCAATAGTAGGAACATTCCCGTTGCATGCTGCTACCCATTCATCGAAAGGCGCGCCCTTCGACAAGATATAACCCCCCGAAAAGACCCAGGACGTTGGCAGGCCCAACAACCGCGCTCCAATGACGTTTTTCCAATGAAAGCGGTCGCAACGTTGCGATCGATAATAGCCAAGTATAGAACGATATACTGCCGCCTGGTTATCCATTTTTTTATCGGCTCCGCATTTGTCTGTGGTTTTTCATGGTTTTGCAGTGTTGTGTCGCGTGCATGTTTTCATTATTTTCCCCGTCACCATTCATTGAATGCACATCTGGGGCCTGACACGCTCACCTTGGGCTATTTTTTTCACCAATTTAGCTTATCAATGATCACCATTAGTCGCTGTTTCGATTGTGTTCCTTCTTACAAGTTGCATGTCATACATGGTTATCGAACGAGGAGTTTTATTTTGAATCCTAAGACAAAATTGTAGGTAATGCGAGGCTGTTGTTCAGCCTCATATTGCATGAGGCTGAAACAGCCTATTATTGCCTGGATTTTAGAGCAGAGTCCGCCTTTCGAAAATCCAGATTCCATTTCAGGAAGCCATTTGGTGTGAACATGCATCTGGTTGTCAGTTAGAGCAGGAGGGGGGGGGTCGTAACTGGACCCTCTTTGAGGGGGGGGGGGAAGCGTACTCACACCGCCATTTCGCACATCCCTATGCTGTACCCTGCTTGCGGGGAAACTCATCCTGAACAGCTTTCTGAGCATCAACAACGAAGCTTTTCTTTGCAATGATATTTCGACTGTCTTCGTTTTAGCGCCGTTTTCCCACCCTGCATTTTATACCGAGTAGCAAATTATTGTGCGATATGCCTTTGATCAACACATACAAATCTGTTCCGTTAATGGATTCGATAGTGCGCATTCTAAACAGCATCGAGTCACAGCTCACTTCTCTCGTTATTAACACGGTCACATATGAGCTCGTGTTGCTGTGTCGGAAAGAGCGTTTCCCAAGGTTTATTGGCAATAGACCTATTTTTAGGCACAATGACAGCGTTCGTTTGGACTCTGATGAAAATACTGACAAACAGGAATACCAGAAAAAAGTGAACAAAGAGGAACAGCCGAAAAACTACAGTTGAGAAACATTAAGATTACTCAAGGATTTGCGAAAATGTTTTCCCACTTCAGAAATTCAGAAAAGGTCGATCAGGATCAACCAAGGTTCAAAAAACAGTAGAACTCCTAAGTCACCAACGGAGCCTCTGATACACACGAAAAGTTCATCTGCTCACAAACGAGAGGTGTGAAGTCCCCGAAATTTAACTTCTTTATCGTCTTCTTCTTTCTAAGTTTAAATTCTACAGTATTTCCATCATAATATGCTCTAATCACACAAGTGTCTGTACATGTCGTGCATGCCATGCGCGCGCGTGCATGCAACTGCCTTTGTGAGTGAAATACAGAAGTGCGTGTAGTGTGGTGGCTGCTGTGTTCGTTTGTGCAATTGGTTAGTTTGCTAGTATGTGAGTGTTATTGAGTTAACCATAATTATTTTTGCAGCGTTTGTTCACGAAAGTCCGCAGAGCTTGCCGTTCGTATCAGCAAGAAGCAGCTCAATAGGGGACAGGCCTGAAACACTACTGAACGGTGACGGGATTTGATAGCACCCGTTAGGATGTCATGAGGGAGAGGGGGTGGGGCTGGTTACAAAGGGATGACTGTTAAGATAGTAGTGCGGGTCGCACTCTCCGTATCCGGGGTACGAAGTACACCGAGCATTTTAAAAGCTCACGATCTGTAGATTAGGATTCTTTCTGTCAGTAATTGATGTTCATTGATCGAAGTAACTTGTTCAGCGATGCTACCTGCTCATAGCACTTAATGTAGTTGCTGTTATTTTCGTCTTCGCAATAACGACAACGGTGATCGGCGTCCTTCATATTTTCGAAATCCTCTCATTGATCAAAGTATTCAACCCTAAGAATTGTCCTGTCCTGTGAATAATCAGCGTTGTATTGTGTAAAAATATGACATTGTTTAGCACTATTATTGTCTTGTTGTAGTATCATTCTCTGTGTCAATATGCAATTCTTCATTAAACATAATTTTACAAAGTTTCAACTTAAATGTGAGAGACTTCGCTCTTGTAATGGAAAATGATACTATGGGCACGTTCCTCGTTCATTGTCTTTTCACATGCTTCTTTGGGCATGCCTTCTTCAGGAAATTTACTATTCTCCCAGCAGGGCTCATCGTTGTTGGGGAATCCCCAATAGGGGGTCGTATTTGGCCGCCAGGGGAGGGGGGTCGTATTTGGGCTGGGAAAAATTTATTTTGATAGTTGATTTTTCTCGCTTCATGGACGTTGTAAAGGGGGGGGGGGTCGTATTTACGTTTTGGCGTTGTGGGAGTGGTGGTTGACTTTTGGTTTTGGTGATTTTCCTTTTTCATGCGTACTATATGCGATCCTAGGCGACTGCGGTTCGTCATCACACGGTTTCGCAGGCGCTTGCACAATCTCGCCACACGGACTCTTAGCAACTAGCTCATTTGAAGCTTTGACAACTTCTTTTTGTTCTGGAATCCGATGAGGTTCTGCAGGGGCACGTTTGGTTCAACCTGGAGATTTTCGGCTTGTGCTCCAACTTTTCTATCCATAACCCTTTCACTTCTGAAATCGAGTTTGCCGCCCGACTTGTCAGTGAGAAAAACGCTTTTTAGAGCCAAAGCTTGCTCGTTTGTGAGTTCAGGGTAAGCTACTTTGACTTCGGGAATTTTGTCATCATGTGAGGACCTCCTGTGCAGGTTTGGCAGCTTGCGGCGTTTCTGGGTTGACTGGCCCAAGAGTTTGTTCACCGGTCTCGGTAATTGTTTCTTCCGAGACTGAAATTTTGTTAGTTTGTAGTCACACTTCGGACGAAAGACAAAAAGAAAACAAATACAGGTACAGTCGTCATCCGGTGATTTGATCATTGCGGCAAGGGGCGACGCGGCTGCTGTGTGTTGCGAGCGCGGCGATCACCTGTTTCCAGCCTATTTTGGTCATTTTCTCTCTAGTTTACGCTGATTTAGCTGCTTTTCTCACAATTAGCTGTTTCTTTCATGATTGAGCTTCTTCTGGTTTTTGCGGACAAGTAGACAATCGAACAAGTAGCTGAAAAAATTCGCAAAAACACTCTATTAGCCTCTGGGATAGATCGGTAGTCGGAAACTTAGTTACTTAGCTGAACAGCGACGTTCATTGAGCTTTATCATTGCAGGGTTCGCCCACGTGCGCGCTGGAGATATAAGGAGCCGTCGTGACTCATACGGGTTCGTCTTCGCCTGCCGCCTCCCGCTCGACTGGATGTACCCGCCTGCTGCGTCGTCGCTGCCGGCACGTTTCTACTGTATTCTGCTTACCCCTCGTTGGGGACTTATCTAATAAAGACTGATGGCTAGTCGCGGTTCCAGAAGTTTGGGGAAAGGCCTGAGGAATGGAGTCCTCAGGCCTATGATTCTTTGGTTCAGTCGTGTCTTTAGAGGAGAGGTCAGGAGTTAGTGAGAGAGCAATTAAGTCAGGCAACACCGCAGGCGAGTCTCCCCGAGAGGCATGATAGGTGTGAAGTGAGATCTTTTAAGAACACCACACACCCCAACAATGGAAAGCCGGTGATCAGCTTTCACACTATCAATCATAAAAGTTTAGTGACTGGGCCATTGACGACGGGCAATGATATCTAGATAGAACCGAGCGTAGGTGCACACTGCGCGTAAAGAGGAAAAAAAAGTCAGCAATAAATACAAGCCGAATACGTTCCCTGCTGTATTTCCTAACAACGATGATGTAAGGATGATGTTTTAGCAGAAGGAAATCGCAATAAGTTCGCGCCAGCCAAGTTGTGATTCTATACAAAAGAGAACGTCGGATGGCGACACAAAAACAGTGGCTCGATCACCACTGATTATTGACCCCTGTCAGTACGTGGTGATATCATATCCAATCGCTAAGCTTACTGCGTTTCAGTTGAATGGTTGAAGTTTACAAATGTAATTAGCAGCAGTAAATAATATGTCACTGATATGATAACTAAATTTCACAGCAAAAGCAGTGGGTGTATTCGAAGTGTTCAGCTGGTGCATAATGAAGGGAAAGCTGGTATGCAAGAGCAGAAGGTTTCATGGGCAGGGATTTATGAACAGGGCACGCCATAGTTAGGGAAATCACATTGCAGAAATTGTATTTCACTGTGAAGGACGGAGAAGGGGTCGTGAGCGTGTAACTCATTCAGAAATGGGAACAATTTGTAAGCTCACGAACGAGCAGCGATACTCAGGTATTGCTCAGTCGGTGGATGATAGATTAGCCTGGTTCTCGTAGTGAAGAATGGCCGAAGAGACATTTAAAGACGGAGGCAAGCTGCAAGCTCGGAAATGAAGATTCAATGGTACACGCAGTAATGTAATCTTTTCTTGGGTTAAGGCTAAATTGAGGCCTAGTCCTAGCTTACCATTACTTCATGATGAATTTGGAAATGCATATGTAGATGATTACCAAAAAGCTGAAGCGTTGGCTAAATTCTTTGGATCGGTTTTTACTCGTGAAGGAAATCTAGACATTCTGTACTGCCCACCCTTATCTCTTCTGAATTAAGTTCTGTAGCGATCCATCCTCTGATGTAACTGTAATTCTGAAACGATTGAAGAGGTCAACATCAGCAACTTCTGATGGTATTCCGCAGATTGTTTTCAACGAATGTGCTCAAGCGCTTTCGCAACCTTTAACGATGCTATTCAACATTTCTCTGATGCTTGGTGAAGTGCCCCTAATGTGGAAGAAAGCTATTGTCACCGCTATACCCAAAACTTCTAATTCCACGTTGCTTCCGAACTTCAGACCAATAAGCATCACTCCTCCACCAATCAAAGTATTAGAGAAACTGATTCGTGACGCTATGATTAGTTGGTTAATGAAACACCGATTACTTCCCCCGGAACAACATGGCTTTGTAAGAGGTGCATCTACAGTCACGCAACTAGCTGACTGTATGTATGATTGGAATATGGCCTTAAATAAAGGTTGACATTATCTACTTCGACCTCTCCAAAGCCTTTGATAAAGTTAGTTACACAAAGCTTCTCATGAAGCTTGATCAAGTCGGCATCAGAGGAATGCTGTTTAGTTGGTTCCGTTCTTACCTGAGTGGCAGATTAATGTGTGTCAAAGTAGGTAATGCTTATTCTAGTCTTGTGGAGTGCACGAGTGGTGTGCCACAAGGTGGAGTACTATCCCCTCTTTTATTCTTGATATACACTCATGATCTTCCTATCTTGTTGAAAACTCATCCATCGGTAAAAGTTCAACTTTACGCTGATGATATAAAAATTTATGGAGTCTACACAAGTGAGGATAGAGCTGTCATCCATGATGCGCTTTCCAAAGCCGTCGTGAAGATGATGGAATGGGCCAAGAACTGGGGATTGCCTGTCAACCTTACCAAGACCTTTGTACTCCATCTTGGATCGGCTACACCCATTGAGTACAGGTTTAATGAAACCATACTAGAAACTGTTGATGAAGTACGCGATCTGGGTATTCATCTAAGCAAAGGTTTGAACTTCAAGACACACATAAATGTAATAGTTCATAAAGCCCTATCTGTACTTTTTATGATATGTAGAAGTGTTAAATGTAGAGACGCTCGCATCCTATTAAGCCTTTATAGGACCTACGTTAGACCGATTCTAGAGTATGGGTCCCAAATCTGGAGCCCCTGCACTAGAAAGGGACAGATGAGAATAGAAAAGGTACAGCACATCTTCACTAGGATACTTTTTCTTAGTTTATCTTCGTCTTCTTCGAGTAGCATGCCGTCCTAGGAAGAAAGGCTGAAGACTTTAAAACTAGAAAGCTTGTCGTACCGTCGTGTGATCAGCGACTTGGTATTCTGTTTCAAACTTCTAAAAGGAGAATTGAAACTTGGTGCTAGTAAGTACTGGACTTTCAGGCCCTGCCGCGGTCGCACAGGGAGCATCTCCATACAACTGCTCTTGAGCACGAGGGCACTCCCCTTATATAACGCGCAACTTGATCTTTTTTCCATTGGTGCTATATGGCTGGCAATTACTACTGGAGGCAATTGTCTCGACTGTCCACGCAATCCTTTCGAGCCAGACTGCGAAAAGTAGACTTGGCCTCAATTCTAATGATGCCTGATATATGATTTGTTACACTGTATACGTCATTTCAGAACAGGTGTACCTAATATTTACATCTAAGTTGGCTTTTCCTAGTGGTTAGTGTTTGAGTTCAGCTTAGTTAAAGCGGTTATTCTGTGCCTCCCTCTATTTTTCCTTTTTTTCTTTCTTTTTCACTATTTCCTTGTTTTGTAGAAACAAGGAAATAGTGAAAAACAAATGCGTGTGTTTGTTTTGATTAACTCTGTTTTGTTTGTTAGGCGGTAATGGCCGCAAATAAAATAAAATAAATAAAATAATAAATGGAGAACGAGCGGTTACAAGAAGAACGATAGCGGCCCGCAGCCGAATTGACAAACAACCAAAGGTATTTGTTCGGATTTTTGCAAACCGCAGAAGCACAACTGCTCGCACGGGGAAGCTACATGAAAAGTTTACAGCCTCTCGACATCTCTCTGCGTGGGAGTGGGATGCATGCCGCGATACAGAGGCTTCCTTGATTGTACAGCTGTGGATTTTTTAACCTTCACCGTTTCATTTCAAGCGCGCAATTCCCTCTCTTCTTCCACAATATTCCTCCGTCAATTACATGCCCACTGAATACAGACAGTTCATAGTCGATTCCGGTTCTGCTGGTATTCTGATGGTTAACACTGGCTTCTGATCATCGGGGCAGCGGCTGGAAGTGGTATAAGAGGCAGCGAAGATAGCCTCTTATCTACTCTTAGCGAATGATATACATATGATTACATGTCACCCGTTTTCAATGGCACGGTCACTGAATCTCTGCAATCTGATAGTGCGAAAGCTCTACCGCCATAAACAGCGGCGACGACGCAACGCTTCTTATCAGCCCCCAGCAGCTGTTATCACATTCTGTCACCATCAATGTCCCCATCTCACCCCATATCATTGACTTGAAACAGCCCCTTGCTCATGATGTGCCCGCGCTATCAACATGGTGAGCTTACCCTTCAAACGCTTTTATCAGCTGTTTAACGAACTTTGTCAGCTGTTAGCATTCTTATTATTCATTCTTAGCGTTCTTATTACGCACTGGTAATGTGCCTATCCCATATCCTATTTCAGATCTTGGGATCAACACCTAGCTGATGCTGTTACCCGCCTTGTGGATATGGTGACATTCCTCTTTTACGAAGAAAAAAGGAAGGGGGTCGTAAGATCCCCCCTTTTGGGAGGGGGGGGTCAGTACGACCCCCTCCTTTTTTCTTACTGTTTGTTTTTCTTTTCGAGCTCGAGCTAGGCACTAGAGCTATATGGCGGCTCTAGGTTGTAAAGGCATAAAGTGATTCCACTCAAAGTTTGGAGGAATACCTGTCAACTTTTGTGACGCGAAGTAACCATCATACCATCTGCAATGCACTTCGGCATTCGTGGAATATTGACACAACTGAAACTGATATTCAAAGTGTTCATGTAAGAGCCCTAGCGAGTAAGCAAGTATACAGCTTAGATGGTCTTGTTTTCAAACACGCAAAAGAAATACAAAAGAAGATAACGATGGCGTAATTCACCACCAAAAGCGTAGTAGTGGTGTACGAGGATGATTAACGATTCCGAAGACAACGGTCCGCCCTCGCTAAAGATGGTTGCATACGAGTCCAACATCGCTAAGCGATTGAGATGAATTCCACGATTTTCAACTTCACTATTTTTTTTAGAACCAAGATGCCGTTATGTCTCTGTCCGTCTTGAAAGGCATTCGATGAGAGAAAGTGGTTGTCAAGGCTCTAGGAAATTAGGGCACGGTAGTATATAAAGATTCTTCAAGTAAAGGATAAAGCGCCGTTGATCGGCCCCTTTGTGGGATGCGGCACGCATCTGCTTCCATTCAGAATCGTAGTGGCTTATTGAATGCGATGTGGCCTATACAATGACTTGCGGTGGCCAGCCGATGTACAAGTCAGTGTTTTATCCTCCCAGACGAATCTGGTACCAATTTACCGTCCCCGGAGGGTAGAAGGCTTGGTTGGCCTGGGCGGGAACGGCCCGGGATTTGACCCTCAGACCGTGCGCCTGGTAAGCGTGCCACTTGTCAGCACACTATTTCCGCCCATTCTTCAGGTAGTCACAGTAATTAATTGATTACAAAATTTCACCGCTAGTTCAAGCCTGTTTGGAGTAAGTAATCTAAGTGCACCCATGCACTGAATAAGCCCTCTAGTTCCGAGCACAGCAGCTACGTAACAACTCATATCACCGTCAAAAATAACTTTTGTTTGCCATTCCATCATATCACTCCCTGGAAAGTACCAGCGTCAGTGAGGTTCAGTCCGTTTCCGTTGAACGCAGTCTGGTGTTACACGCTCACACGTAAGTATGTCGTGTGTCATTCACATCCATCTCTTTTCAAAAGAACTTTGTACGAGAAGTATCGATGTACACTACAGAACGAAATGGACTTGTACGAGCCTCTCGGAGATCAGAAAAATGTCGTTGATGCACCAAAAGACGAACCTATGATGCCACCGATGGAAAAGGCGAAGCCCAGAAAAGCGGAAAGCGTAAAAGCCATTGCGGTGGGCAGCTTGCAACTGCTAGGTTATTTAGTTCAGAAACATGGAAAGTTTTATTAAAGCAAAACGAACAGAAAAACAGTTGAAAAGCAACATTTTGACTCTGGTAAAGTAGATTCCTCTCTCATCAGTGACCCACCCTAGTGTCAGGGAGCAATTGGACAGCTTCCCCGCCCTCGTTTTCTTTTAACAAGTATGGAAAAGATGCTATTAATGCCTGTTTTCGCAATTAGTAAAAACAGTTACAATCGCACTGCTGTAGAACGTGCGATTGAGGCGATTGTCCAGTAACACGGTCACTTGGGGCGTGCCATTGAATGAGCAATGATGGCTGGTGGTGTAGTAGCACTCACTTACCGCTGCGGGTATCGAAGAGTGATGAGAATACGTAATACACATCGGCAGTGATGGCTTCGCCTTTGGATGATCCGCTTAAAAGCATAGCGCGAAATCCAATTGCAGATGTTGATCCGTTTGTACCCCGTGAACCCTCACGGAAGAGCATAGACACTCACTCAGAGCCGCGCTTGTAAATTTCAGTTCAGAGTACAAGACCACTATTATTTCATTTACGGCTAGAGTGGCGCTTTCGAGAATGACGTCTGAGTGGAGAACATTGCTGCTACTAGCATCGAACTGCTTATGTGCTATTACTTCTACGAAATGAGGCACCCAAACACACACGCACCTCTTGATCACAGTCAATTTTTGGCGTAACTCGGTCGCAGGAGTGTCAGTCTCGCCGTTAACAGGGCACATCATCGCGTTGCGGTAAATTTTCCGAGAAATACGACCTCCCCATCCTACTATTTTCAGTTTGGTAATGCCGCCAACTAGGCAGGAGGGGGGTGGGGGTAAATAACATCAGTGGAAGGGGAAAAACCGTAAAAAGCCAACAACCGGGGAAGTTTTTTCCCAACGCCGCAAATTCCTCTCAAAGACGATTACGACCTTATTCTCCCAACAACTGCCAAATACAACCCCACCTCCTTTATAGCGTCCGTGAAACAAAAAAATCAACTATCAAAAAAATTTTCTCAGACCAAATACGACCCCCCCCCTCCCTCGCGGTCAAATACGATATCACAACGATGGCGTGCCCTTCCTGGGACACCCACAACGGTCCACTACTTCGTCGCTAGATCTTTTGTTGTTCTTCCTTCTGCTGCAAATCTTACACAATCCATTTCGGCCAACATAATTATATGCAACTATTGGTAGCACCTAATTACTTTGTGCAGCGTGCTTTCCTTGTTTGGCGCGCAATTCGACTAGCACGCGCTAATTTCTACCACTGAGATTTCCCTTTAGTTACTCTCAAGTTTGACCGAATAGGACGACTACGTAGCCAACTGTACCAACTGTTCCAAACGAATGAAATTCCACTGCCGCTAGGCCCTTGCTCTCGCTCCATTCCTGTACTTTTTTTGCGAACAGTCAGAGGAGGTGACAAGAAGGTGAGATTAGTCCGTCTCCTGCTACATTGTTCTACAAATAGTGGTTGGCTAGTAATCGAGAATAGAGATTAGAAGAAAATACCCTATGGTGGAAGGGCCGCGAGTGGGGTCATTCCATCCTTGTCGAAACTGACCCTACTAATCGCGACAATACAAACTGTAGATTGATCTTCCCCTTTTTGAATGAGGCCTAATACTAATTAACCTCTGACTTGGACCATTCGTGAATTGAGATCCTGTTTAGGTCAGGCGACGACATCGATCTGATTTCAGATACAGCACCGGACACCAAAAAAGCATGTAAGTGTAGGAACTGCTTTCATAACCTCGAAAAATGCGTGACGAAAGGCGGTTGACCGCGGGCAATACCACGGAGCGGTCATGAGCACAATGAGATCACTGAAAAAGATGACCAATATTAAAACTAAGCTCGAACTGGTCATCCTTTAAATGAACTTTTCCTCCTTCATCACAGCCTGGAACGGCGGCATCCTGCTTCTAACCACGCGATATGACTGCGATCCTTGAACTTATCGGCAGTCAGCAGTGGGAGTAGATCGTGGTGTTCTTCATACAAAGTCACTGCAGGGTCGTTAGCATTGCCTAAGGCATCATTTCCTTCGTCATTTTACTCTTTTCCTCCACTACTTATTCGACTATAATTCCACTTTGCTCTGCTACAATTTCTAAGCTACTGCCCAATGACCGGAACCCTTCCAAGGATTAATGTCATTTCTGCGACCCGAGCTTATTCGACCGCTAAACCATTCGAGGCTTCAAAGAAGGGTCGCACTTTGTATATTCTGTCTAGTAAGGGGTGATAAAAGACAACAGATGACTATGAAAAAAATTGCTCCATTGCCTGAAATGTTAGACTGGCAAGAAAGTCTCGTCAATGTTCTTTGAATAGCTTACAGCCTTTAATTCTTTATATTTGAACATGACGTAACATGCTTTGCTTGTAGAATATTCTCGAGACCTTCCCAGAACAGGTACCCGAAGACGTTCGCTTCTCCCTGAGTTCGATCACGATGTCAGTTTCACAGGAGTAGCTTCTAGTCATCATCTTCTATGAGCGACACTGCGGCACTGGAGTGACGGCAGCTGTTCCCAACATCAACAGCACATTGCGGATGGACACCAGTACCATCAGGATTGTTCACCGGCTGGTTCGCTTACTTAGCGAACGAAACACGAGACAATCTCGGACTCCGCCGCTCTCGCATCAATCCTTTGTCCTATCACTACAGCGGTCCCAACCCAATGGTGCAACCTTTTCGAGAAGATCACAGTTGTAAAACAGGATTTAGCGAGGGGACTTGATACGTGTAACCAATGAGTTATGTGGACTTTAATGTCTTCCATTCTGCGCTTTCGTGCCATATGATCATTTGACGCATTTTACACATTCTAATAGCTTGCTCAGAATATGAGCTCCCGGCGAAGCCAGGCTAGCCCGGCGGGCCGCGTCTTGACACGAGGAGAAGCGGCGACAGCACGGTGATCCCATTGTTGATCTTATATCGAACAACTCCATAAAAAAAACCTCGGGATTACGTATAAAGGCAACTATGTGAATAAGAGAAGTAAACTCAAAAACTGCATGGGACGTTTTTTGTTGAATGAACTCTTATAAGTCCTAAGCTTGGATTTCCGTACGAAACAAAAGACTGACTTGCCAAAAATGTAAATAAAGCTGTCAGTCAACTGGGACTGCTAGTGGGAAACAGGCTAAACCCAGTACTGCACTTTTGGAAAATATTCTTGGCGGCTTCTAATTCGCGTTTTGAGTCTTGTTCGCTGTAAAACGTGCCACAAAGCGTGTACATAGGGGATAGCATCATTGTCTTGTTAATAATAGGAATTCCACTTGACTGCGTATCATCTTTGCGGCCGACCGTGGCCCACGACCATTGGCGTTATCTAGGACTAGGGAGTTATTATCGATACTACCCAACGACATCGTCCACCACTATCACTAGCGTTCAGGAGTAGAGAGTATAGGCAAGTAGGATTGAGCAGACAGCTCGCTAGATATCTGTACTTTGGAGCTGATGGTGACGGGCCTCGAAAACGCTGATAGTAGGTGGCGGACGCTGTCGCGAAGTATGAACGCAGCCTGTCTGACTTCGAAGCTGAAAGCAAAGGATGCTCGAAATTTTGAACGATCGTCCTCTTAATTACAGCAACTGTGCTTTCAAAGTCGGCTGAAACGAAAACTAAGAAAAAGAAACAAAAATTAGCAGCAGGAAAAAGCGGAAAGAGCAGCGGAAACAGCCGTTCTTCAGGTTCTAGGACAAATAAAACTGTTAGTTATAATATTCTTGCCATATGTCCTCTTGAACTATGCTATCTATTTCAGCAAATGTTCTTTATCATCGCCATAGTCGTTTCTATACTGTTCTGCCTTTTATTCCTGGCCCTTGCTGTACTGGGATTATTACATCTGTTTGGCGCAGTAAAGGCTATCAAGCCTTTAATGCCGCTCCAGTGCTAAAATTCGAAAAGAGCAAGTTTATACGAAGTTGATATATCATAATTCAAACCTAACCTTAGATCTTAATTCGCGGACTGATATGCAATAAAATTCTATTGTGTACACCATGTTTCTTCAGCTCCAGTGGACACCTATGTAGTGGCCTTAAAGACTTTTTGGTAAGGTTGGACAGAGTTCGTAGCGGGCTCATATAAGGTGCCCATGAAATATGAAAACTGAGGAAATTAAACTGTGTACAAGACAGTACAATAGGATGCTTGAACATTTTACAGCTACGGGCAATATAGGTTTTGACAAATTTGAAAACATAGTATCCATTTGCCATGCCCTTATCTCACTCAAGACAAAACTGTATCACCCACCTTCTTAAATCTGATTCCCTTTTATGTGCCGCCGTAAATGGGTTCACTGCGCGGTAACATGCCACTTTCTCCGCTCGAAACTGAACGGGAACGAGACTGAATGGTAGTATATATCGGTAGTGATATATCGGTGCCGACTCATACGTGCCAAGCAAACTACCTGTCCGACCCCCTCACCTCCTGCCGTTCGCTAGCGCTGATATGTATTTCACTGTGGGACTTCGGTAGCTCCGCGTTTGCTGCATCTTGAGGATAGCGCTGGCGGAGTAGCTGGAACCAGGTACCACTACAGGGTACAATTTGTCCATGAGGCAGGCGTCCGCTGTCTGTATGGGGAGTGACATGTTCCAGATGACAGATAATGGACGAAAGGGGTACATACTGAGCCACTGTGATCGCCTCTAACTTCTTGATAAATTGGAAATAAGTTATTCTTTGAGTCCTAGTTATCCTGTGTGGGAGCCGATTCAGGATTTACCCTTAAACCGCGCGCTGGTACGTGGGCCGTTTGCGAGCCCCATCTCCGCCCAAAAATCATTTCGAAAGTGCCCAATACTCACTATGTAGTGAAGAAAAGCGAATCGTCGAAGACGCTCAGTATAAAACAAACATGCTGAAAGAATATTCCAATTAGCGTGACACTGCCGCGCACGACAGACTAGAGCCAAAAGAAGAGAGAACGACAAGACGAACTGGAACGTGTGAGAAATAACAAAAGTCGGTCGCACAGAGGATAAAACCGCACACTTCCACCTGTGCTTGCAGATGTTGACGTTGGATTAACTCGCCTCAGATGAGTGAAACAACTTTTGCAAGTGATTTCCTTTGGCTTCAGACCTTCCGGCCCCGCCGACAACACCCACAGTCGAGCTAGGTAGTTGCATACGTTCTGAGACTACTGGCCGAAGTAGCTGCGCAATGGAAAGACTTGCCCTTTGAGCCATCGACTGTTCCTTGAGACTTGGACGTGTTTCAAGTCATCTCGAGAGAGTCTGCTGGGGTTGAGGTAAAGCCTTTTCACTCGGTCATTTTCTCATCCGAGCGCAGGCCTTGGGTGCAGGAACCTAGATTCTATTTAATTTTGCATTTGCTTAGGTCATTTTTACTGATCTACTAAGTTTGTCTGTTAGTGTGTGTGAACCAGTTGGATCAGCCGGCTGCCGCCGGGTGCTCCTCCTTCTGTTTCACGGCCCGGCTTCGCCGGGCCGACCTGGTTTGCCAGGCACTCTTCCCTTGGGCGAGGTAGAATGCGCCAAATGTGCCAAATTTTTTATTGAAATGTAGGAAAATGTGTTGAAAAGAGCTCAACATCAGCCATTATCTACCAACATCTGATCCATCTTGCTTACTACAGACTTTCAACCGTGAGAAGGTTGCAATATATCATTAAGGAACCGCAGTCAACGCTAGAATGGGTAAAGTTGAACTAGTCCGGATGAGTCCTTAACACCCGGAAGAGGCATAACTGCAGAGTCATGGGTGGCACTGAAAAGGAGAACTCACATTGCTTGTACATGTCAAAGTGTGTGTCTCACAGAGAGCTCGAATGTTACCACCGACAAGACGTTCCCACTACGTCGGGTTGTTTGTCTGTTGTTGGGTTCTCTCAGTATTTTCAATGGACGATCTTGATTCCGCTGCCATCTAAGGAAAGGGTAGTTCACACATTGAGTCTCTACTACTCGGCATTGCAGCGGTAATCCTACAATATATAATCCGCTAAGTTTGTCTGTTGGTGTGTATGTATGTTTGTGTGTCTGTATGTGTTGACCGGAAATTCATAACTTCCTTCAAAAGAGCGATAGAGCGCTCAAACTGATAAGTGATGTAGGGGTCGGGCAGGAACACTATTGGTAGGTGGCAGGAAGTGATAAGCGTTGATAAGATACCATAAGGAGCCTTAGAAGGCAAGGGTCACCAAATACATAGCGCGGGCCACAGCAACGACGGGACGTTGGTTCCAAGAAGTAAGATAGGGGACAAGATGGGAACATCATTGGTAGGTGGCAGGAGTGATAAGCGTTGATAAGATACCATAAGGAGCCTTAGAAGGCAAGGGTCACTAAATACATAGCGCGGGCCACAGTAACGACGGGGCGTTGCTTCCAAGAAGTAAGATAGGGGAAAGAATGGGACCATTAATGG
>MU914278.1:7748-23025 GCA_036418165.1 Cooperia oncophora | reverse complement strand
ATAAGATCTTGTGTCTGAATGGAAAAGTGTATTACTTGCTGAGGGTAATTATTTTTCGGAATAAATCTAAGTTTAACCCTTTTTATGTTATTATTTCGCTACCTTCAAAACCGCACGAACTTTTTTGGTTGCCTGATACTTCCATTCAGAATTTCAGACCAAGGGCAAGTATTTCGAGAAAAAGGTATCACCTTACTTCCCCTCCGACCTGATGTTTTGATGGGAATTTTCTTTTCAAATATGCACTCTTCCAGAGAGCAACCAGTTGGTTTATCAACGTCTATAGGCCCTCTAGAGGCTGGTTCCAAAGAAGTTGAGTTCACAGGGAGAGTCTAATGTCGGTCATGGTTACTGACTTTTTGTCGTATTGGCTGGACGCTCCTAAAGAACTATTTGGACCCCTCCCCAAGAAACATGACTGGTAGCCTTTTTGTTAATGCTCCAAGTAATTGTTAATATCTCACGTGAAAAGCATAGCGTGAAATAGTACTGAAAAAACAGCTCGAAGAACATCCTACTCAGTGCTAAGTCTACCCGCCCTTAAGTGGTGTAAAGCACTGTTGTTGGTAACAAGGACAGAGCAGCAAGGAATTCGTACAGGCAACAAGGAGCGAGAAGAGTGGCGCTTTTATCCCTTCTTTAGAGTTCTTTCTAGAGAGATGTGTAAGCCTTTTGGTGACGAAAACAAATCTTTCTTTGGCAGGGTGCAAGGTTTTTTTTTGCAAGCGGTGCTCGTTTTGGAATTTTGGCTTGTTCTACTTTTTCAGCTTCTCCCCCTTGATTTCTCCGGTAACCGCTCCGTGAAAATGTCATAAGTTTGTCCTCTACTATTGTTAAGGACCTATGTTGATACTGTCGTGAAGTTTGCTATTGCTTGAAACAATGTGCTTCATATCCCCCAGTGCAGTCACCGTGAAATTTTTTCAAGCCGACTTTTTTTTCCTGAACGCACTGATTATTTGTCTCAGGCGTAGACTCGTACACTTCCTGATCGAGGCTGTTATTAAGGACCCTCCTTTGGGCGCTTTAAGATGTTTCGTCTCGTTTGCTTTGCCTACCGACTCTTACGTGCCCTCTGCTCCCGTTTTTTTTGCAGAGAACCAGATTAGGCGCTCACAGCCTCAAGCATTTAGACGACCTTACAAATAAGCAGACCAGGGCACATCATCGTTGGGAGACTGCTCAAGGTGGGGGGGGGGGGGTGTTTGGTCTGACAAAAGACTATTGATAGTTGATTTTTCTTGTTTCAGGGAAGCTATGAAAGGGAGTTGTTGACTTTTCGTGTTTTTTGTTTGGTTTTTCCGTGTTCATAACTACTACACTGCTACTATATCCCCCTCCCCGCTCGACAGCAAAATTTTTGGGAAAGGTAGGTAAATTCTAGGGGAAATTCCGGATTGTAGGAAGTTGGGAAAATCAAGTTAGGTAGGATGGAGATTGAGGGTACAGAGTAGGTGGGATCTAATTATATAATGCAATGGAAAATCAAGAATGGTAGGTAGGGATGGAGGGATGGGGGACCGAGAGGGGGGATCTAGTACAAATGAATAAGGATCGTGTTTTCCTCACGGTTATGCGGTTTTTCCCTTTCCACATGCGCTACACCCTCCCACCTCGCTCGTCAGCCCTCGGCCAGAGGAGGGAACTAAGGGGGAGCACCAAGTCCTTCCGAAAAGAGGGATCGTATGTCGACCAGAATCTTTAACCAATGTGTGCCCTGAAGCAGGCAAGCATTGCACCTGAAGCCCCATTGAGTCCAACAGGGAGCTCACTAGATCAGCTTGATCACGGCGAACCATGCCAAGCAAGTGGGGAACTGGTCGACGACATGAAAAGCTTTCGCGATCTCAAGCATCGTTTTCACTCGACGGGAAGGGTCTCGAAACCTGGTGGATGGGTTCTGCAGGTAGCCCGCGAGGACGCCCCATGCGATGCACATTTGCAAGGTACAACTTCCCATCTCATAAGTGCTCGGATCAGCTTTAAGCGTCGTAGGAAGCATCGTTCCCTGTTCATACACATTATAAGTTTTGAGATATACTTCTGCAGTTTGAGCACCTAAATCAAGTGCCAAATATGGTGTTAAGAACTCTCACCTGCGCCTACGCTCCACATCAATAAACGAGAAGTCGGCAAAATTTGGGAGCGGATAGAAAAATGAGTACAGTGTTCCACAGAGCAGAAAGTTATCTTTTGAAAAAATAGAACCCATTGGGAACAATTGCCACTTTCACACAAATTTCAGTGTAATACAAACCCAATCAGTGAGCCAATCAAACACTTCGAAAACGCCTATTATTTAAACCAAAACCCAAGATGGAGATTTTCCAAGTAAAATTTCTCTGCGGTAGGGTTCACTCTGGCTTCTTTATTTTGCTGTATAAAGGTCTTGTTTCCGGCCCTCTGCACCAGCGGCAGGTCATTGTTGTGGCACGTCGGTGCGAATCTGAAGGCCACCGAGACGGAACTGAAGGATGTGTACAGGGACTGTATTCCCTACATTTCGGCGCTAATAGCTAATAATTGTTGGAGACCAAGGCAAACTGAGATAAAGACATTCGTATGAGCTTTGTCTGGACGTATCCCAATCGCACGTGTTTTTTCCTGTGCTGTGCGCAGAGGGGCTATTGTTATAATATCGTGATCCGTTTGCACGTCTGCGACTAACTGATAAAACTTCCCAAACATGAATTATATTTCTTCCTGATATACACCGTTTTCTCACCATTTCTCGCCGTCAGTTTAATCTCGAGAACAAGAATGTATTCTGTAGCTGAGATATTTTCAAGAAAAGCTGCTTGAGGAGGAATTATATACGTGAGACAATCCAATAAGAAGACAGTAGCTCGCAGCGCGTTTCCTTCGAAATTATCAATTAAATTGATGAAGTGAGGATGATCTGCTCCATCACAGTAGTACGCAGTCCGTATTTCGAGGCAGAAGAGTTCACGAACTTGGTTAGCAGTGCATAGGGGGGGGCAAAAAAAGGTACTTCGACCGAGCCACATCTCAGCTAAGTTTTCGCAGCCCAGACAGAGAACGTGGATACGAGGGCGGAAGATACCCAAGATGTTCCTCTATAAGCAGGAGCTGGCTCTCGCCCATCACCTTCATGTACACCAAAATATGAAGTCATCTCCAGTCGCATCCTGACTGGAAGAAAGATCTTTGGAATCCTGTCACCTCCAAACAGCTGCGGAACTTCTAGTGCGGAGTCACCTATAGATAGCTACCTGGAGACCAGCTACCTACTCTCAATCTGGAAGACCTCCATCTCGAGCAGCTCCGACAACGTCGCTACGGTCTAGGACATCATCTTCACCACAGTCACCAAGGCGCGGGTTGATGGTATGGACCGGAAGTACCTAAAATGGTAAGACCGTTATTTTCTTCGTGGACCGTGAAGGTGAGCGCTGGCGGTTACATCGAGCGACTCTAGAAGAACTTCATGTCGTCTCCCGTACCTTCTTGGAAACTATGTACTGCTACAGGATTGGGTGACACCACATGGAATGGAGGGCGTTGGAAAAAAACTCTTCGCCCACTGGGAATGGGTCAAGGGCGTTGCAGTTAGCGCTGAATAAGATGGAATATCTAAGCACACCTGAACTGAACCCCCACAATTACCTGGTTTGGGCGAAGCTCAATAGGGTAGTCCACAGTGGCGCAAGTATAACCAAACGGACCCTCGCTGAACTCGGCACCCACTCACGGTCGCGTGGCAGAATCTCTCGATGGGGCTTCTCCAGAAGGCTGTTTCGGAATATTGTGACACTATTTAATATGCTCTTTAATGTGGTGGTTGAAGTGCCCGATCAGATGTTAATGAAGTTAAACTAATAGCGCCTCGGAAGTCAAGGAAGGAAAGTGTTTTTTTGCCCCCCCCCGTATGTTTGGCGGCCCATAAGTAAACTCCTTTTTTTCTTATTCGAAATTTTGCATGTAAGACGAAACCTTCTGCTAGGATGCTATAGTATCTGATAGTTTATCTTTTTCAGATATTTCCTACTGATTTTTTTGAGAACAGTGACTATGTGGGAGTGTTGATTTTTTTTGTTTGATTGTTTTTGAGGTGAAGATGATGTCCCGTGCGGCCACCGCCCTTCCTGGCAGAGAGGGCAAAGGCAGAGGGGGAGAAATCTCACGAGAAGCGATCTGCCAAACAGTTTCCTAAACATTGGAACAATAAACGCTCGAGGTCTCGTTAACGACTATGTGATCGATCAGCTAGTATCTGAAATGGACAGGTGTGCGATTGACGTAGCATGTGTCCAAGAAACGTTAAGAAGCAATGCAGGAAGATGGAGTTGGCACACTGGACATGAAGTGATCTTAGGAGCTGGCTCAAGCAACGGAAAAGTCGGAGGAGTCGGATTCATAGTATCGCCACGTCTCACTGCAAGGATTGCCTATTGCGATGTAGTGTCTGAAAGAATTGCGATCCTAATGCTCGAACTAGGCAAAAAGAAGACGATGAAATACTGCTGTACCGTACATCATCCACCACCGGTGCAATACGCAAGATGAAGCCGTTGTGAAGAGTTCTACGACCGCTCGAAATAAACGCAATTGTGCGCCACTTACTCCAAAAGGAGCATATGTGTAATCGACTGGAGACTTCAATGCCCACTTAGGATGCGGAGAACCTGATGAATCCTATATAGGGCCATACGGAATACCTGGAAGAAACAGCAGAGGAGAGGCTTTAGCACAATTCACCGAACGGAGTCGATTATCAGTGGCAAACTCATATTTCCAAAGCGTGTAGGACGTCGCTGGACATACCCATACCCCGAACAGGCAGATGTTCCACGAAATCGACTTCTTCTAACCAACTCGCTTACGCCTCTGTTCACAGACTTACAGTGATCGGAGAATCGCATTTTAATATTGGATCGGACCACCGTTTAGTTCGAGCCACAGTAGCAATAAAGCTCAGAGAAGAAAGGAGACGATTAGCTGCATACTATTCGCAACGTGCTCAATATGTGCTCTCTGAAGAACGACTAAAAGCGCTCGCTTCCACGACAAACTTTTCTTCAGAACAGGGAAATGTTCACAGCAGATACGAAAAGTTGATTTCTACTATTCGGGATGTAGTTAAAAATGCTTCAGAGCGCGTTCGAAGCAAGACGACTCTCGGGAACGATTAAGTGCTACTACGCTGCAAATGTTGGCCACTCGGAAGGAATTGGGAAAAACTATGACTCCTGTGGCTAGAACTATATTAAACAAGGCTATACGCTATAGAGTGAAGAAAGAATATCGTGGAAGATGGCAATCAATAGAGCAAAGAAGCCCAGCTGAAAAATGCACGACATGCAAAAGAACATTCATGCAACACATCGACTCCCCAAAACCATTACCGCTGAATATCTCACAACAAAGATAAGCAGGCTCTGTTTCAGGAAGTAAAAAGGAATGATGGCAGTGAGAAATTCGGCGGGGAACACTTTTTTCCAAACTCTTCTCCACAAGAAGTCGCTGCGTGCAACCTAACATGGATATTGTTGCTGAGTGGACGATGATCGGACACACTTGCTATGCGAGCGAGTGGAAAGTACTTCTGAAACGGAAGTCATTGAAGCTATTACAAGCAGACTGAAAGGAGGAAGAGCGCCTGGAGGCCGCGAGATCGAATATGCAAGAACACCTGAAAATGTCCTGAAGTGGTTGCATTGCCCGACACCCTTGGCAGCACATTATTCAACGAGAAATGCTGGCGTCGGGAACTGTACCAAAGGAATGGCTGGGTTCGAATACCATTTTGATCCACAAAAAAGGACCGCGTGATATACTGGCCAACTATCGTCCTATAGCGCTCCTGTCCACAATACTCAAAATCTTCTCACGTATCATCCTCAACCGCATAAGTGGAACACTCAATATAAATACGAGAAGAGAACAAGCCGGATTTCGTGAAGGCTTTTCAACCATCGATCAGATACATGTCATTTCTCAACTTGCGGAAAGATGTCGAGAGCTAACCCTGAACTCCGCTATGTTTCTTTTTTGACTTCAAAAATGCATTGATACGGTCGAACACGACAAAGCGGTACTAAAACGCCACTTGCCACGTTCGAGAATTTCAGAGAGATATAATTGAAATAGATACGACAAATGTAACCACGGAGTCTGCTACATCTGACATAAAATTGCTCAAAGAACCAGTTCGTGTAAAGATCCAACGTGGCGTACGGCAAGGCGAGGTCATCTCTCCAAAACTATTCTCTGCAGCTTTAGAACTTGTAATGCGGCAAATCGAGCTGCCTTGTGGCATTGAGATAGATGGCGAAAGACTTCAATACTTGATGTTTGCAGACGACATAGTCTTGATTGGAAGCGAACCGAGTGCACTCGAAAGCTCCCTGAATATTTTGAGCGAAGCCTCCCAATCCATTGGACTTGTAATACATCCAGGAAAAACCAAATGGATGAAAAACAACTATACAAATGACTATCGTTTATGCCAAGTGAGGAAGGCGGATCAGTTCATTGGAGGAATGTCTCATCGTTTCACATAAATCTTGGGCCAAGCTAATTACCGATGGATAAGTGATCTTACGGAGAATATCAGGCCGCGTCTTGAAAGGCGGGATGGGCCACATTTAACAAATACCGAGATGTTCTCACCGATAGACGGATTGAAACTCAAATAAGATCTCAGGTGTTCAACACCCATGTTCTACCAGCACTGGTATATGGAAGTGAGACATGGAGCACAATCAAAGATGAGGAGAGAAGACTAGCTGCTACGCAAAGGGCAATGGGCGACGGCAAAGTGTCGAGCTAACACTAATCGCACAAGATCCCCTGCCTCGCGAAATCCGAAGACGGACGGGCGTAAAGGATGTTATCGAAACCATTTATGACTCGAAAAAGAGATGGGCTGGACACGTAGCTCGTCTTGACGATAACCGATGGACATATCGCGTAACCAACTGGTATCCTCGTGGTGTAAAAAGGCCACAGGGAAGACCCCCAGCCAGGTGGAGTGATCCTTTTAAGAAACTATATGGACAGAGATGGCAACAAATGGCAAGAAATCGTGATGAATGGCATAGATGTGTCCTGCAAGGATGGCGCAACCAACCTTGAAGAGCGGACATCAAGGTATTCAAGGTAAGGTAAGTGGAGTGTAAAGTGGGGGAAAGTGAGCGATTTCGACGCTATTACGCGCCTGGTCTGGTCGCGAATGGTTTAAAGACACATGGTACGCTCAAACACATTGAGGGCGGAATGAGGCTATCTAGCCTCAGCTGTCGATGTTGTCGTGGTCCCCCTGCCCGAACTGCACGGGCGTCAGAGAAGTCGTAATTCCTTGCCTACGCCGCCTCTCACGTTTATCGGCCAACCCCCCCTACACCATCCGCGCGGCGCGGTCGCGTGCAGCTCTCTTGGCTTTTTGCCAAGTCCTGTAATTGCGCTTTGGAATACAAGTACAACGCAATTTCTTTATGCGGATAACATTTTAGGTGCTGCAAAATAAGAACCGAAGATGATGACAAGGGCTACAACAGCAACTTTGGTGTTTCTGCAATATCCCTCAGAGGCCGCGCATTCCCACAGAACCTGACAATAAAAAGGGACAACATGACAATACAAGCGAAACGCAATTTCCTAACATTTCAGGTATTGCTCATGCTTCAAAGTCCGAATAGAAGGTGATGAAGATGACAAAGGCTATGAACAACAACGAATGTAGATGCAAATAAAACAAAATTGAAAAAAAAACTAAGTAAACGCAATAAATAAAATCGCGTGTGCATTTCTGCGATCCGGCTCGAATCGGGCTCGCTAGAAATACTTCAAACTAACAAGTGGGACGCTCAGGCCGTTTTTATTTTGTTTTGTGGGAATGCGCGGTCTGCGAGGGCTGTTTCAGAAGCAGCACATTGCTCTTAAGTTCTAGCCCTCGTCATCAGCTTTCAGTTCTATTTTGCCCAGAACTTAAAGTTATCCGCATAAAGAAATTGCGTTGTACTTGTATTCCAAAGCGCAATTACAGGACTTGGCAAAAGCCAAGAGAGCTGCACGCGACCGCGCCGCGCGCTACGGTGGCAGTAAAAACGTGAGTTGCCCAAAAAGGGCGGCTTAGCAAGCGCTAATTCGAAGCTTTCCTCACCGGTCCGCGCTGACTCCTGACCCATGCAGTTTTAGGCGCGGGGGGGGCGGGGAACCTACGACACATCGGACAGCTTGGGGCTGTAGTCTCATTACACCCTCCATGTGTTTGAGCGTACCATGTGCCTTCAAAACTGAATCATAATAAGTTCTTCTTTCAAAAGTGTGGCGACGAAATGGCGCCTTTCAGGCTGCGTTTATACTTTGCGGCAGCGTAGCGTAGCGCTTCCAGCGTACGCCAGCGGCAGTGCCGAAGAGAGGATGCATATCGATCTAGCTTCACCAGCGCACCAGCCGGCACGCTGGCGTACGCTAGCGGCACGCTAGCGTACGCCAGCGTTTCTCCAGCGTTTCACCAGCGTTTTGCTAGCGTTTGCAGCGGCAGGGGAGTAGAGACTATGGGAGAGCTGGAGGGTACAAAACACATCGATTGCGCGTCTCTCACTCGCCCTTAGTCTCTACAATGCACATCGCTTCTGCGTCTCCGACGGCCACATAGTCTCTACAATACACGCGTTCGATTCCGCGTCTCTCACGGCCACATAGTCTCTACTCCCTGCCGCTGCAAGCGCTAGCAAAACGCTGGTGCCGCTGGAGAAACGCTCGAGAAACGCTGGTGAAGCTAGATCGTGCCGCTAGCGTACGCCAGCGTGCCGCTGGTGACGCTGGTGAAGCTAGATCGATATGCATCCTCTCTTCGGCACTGCCGCTGGCGTACGCTGGAAGCGCTACGCTACGCTGCCGCAAAGTATAAACGCAGCCTAAGGAAGGTTCAGTACAGGTTGAGATAATCCCAGGATTTCAGTTGTTACCTTGAGGGGTAGCACAGCCAGGACACCTCGTTGAGTTCATATGGGAGCTTACTGGATGAGCTGATTCACGAATACCTACAGCGCGTAATGGTGAAACAATAGAGACCATACAAAATGCCCACTCTTTCAGTGGACATCACCGCTACCTCATGGGAGATTCAAAAACATGCGAGGTGCATGAGGTATGCATGCAAGCGCTTATCACCGTTTCAAGGTTGGCACTTGTGCCATGCATATTAGGGAGCTCGGAAATTCTAGCCTCAGTATGCTTGAATAGGATTTTAGTATCTCGACTAAACTGAAAAAGCTGATGATGAGATCAGCCATTTCCGTCGCATTGACAGTAGGGCACAGCATCTTTGTGAGCTGAGCTGAACATATCGAGGGGGTCGTACTTGGCGGCGGGGGGGGGGGTCGTAAATAGGTCGGTGAGCAGCAAACAGCACAAAAGTGCCTTCGCTAAGCTTGGTGGAGCGGACGGAAAGCTGCAGAACACAGATGTGAAGAAGACTATGAAGTACTAAATCAATTGATTAGTAATATCAGTTGTTGGCATGAACTCGTAAGTGCGTAGATTACTGAATAATACACCTCAAACATTCATGCGTATCGATCTTCCCAAACTCTGTACAAGCATGTGCTTCCAATGGCAAACATCACCCTAACTCAGAAATTGCACCTTCCCACCACCTCTGCGTAGAGGCGTAATGCACGGCGCACACTCGGACCAAATCAAACGACGATAACCGAATAATGCTTTGATTCAATTTAATGGGAATATGTATTTTGAAGGCATATTGAAGTTTGCGAATGAGTATCCTCACAAGGGCACAGAATAAATCGAGCTTTTGTGTGGCTCAGAATGTAGCCTCAGGGTGACCCATCTTTAACAACTTCTAAACTAGCGGGTCTTCATTAAATTTGTAGAGCTTTTCGATAGAGGACATATTGAGCGTTCTGAGGGCGTTTTTAGTTTTGCAAAATGTTGCGAGTGAAAGAAGTTTTTCTCGTCTGAGGCAGAAAAACTCGCTCGCGATTTACGATTCCCAAAAGCCCCCGTCTAGAAAAGCTATCATCCCAAGAAAAAGCTCCGAGATTTCTACCATACTTCTACGATAATAGTGGAGTAGGCTGGAGACTTGATGGTGAGCTGTGAAGCATAAGCGAGGAATCGCAACGTCGAACGTCGAACTTACCCCTGAACCATCACGCAATTCGATTCGACGTACAGCTCACCACCAAGCCTCCACCCTACTGCACCATTACAAACTTTACCTGCTCATAAGTTGCTTGTGAAATGCAGGTTGCAGTTTTGCTATATTTGTAAATAACCTTATAGACTCTATCTACCCAGGTCTCCATTCAACGTTCCACGGTGAGTTTGCAGACTTCCCTGGTCAGTGACTTTCAGATTTAATGCCTTAGAATTTGGTAAGGCTTGTGTGGGCACATGGCTTCAACCGTGGCATCCTGGAGAGCAACAAAACTGCTAAACAGTATAAAATGAGTTGAGGAAACCTTTCATCTCGCGCAGAAAAATTATGTTGTGGAAAACGCCTACACTTATGCGAAAGCCCATTAACAAATGCACCCATAGCTTCCCACCAAAATAGCACCCGGACTGAAAAAAGGAATGTGTGCAGTACATATATACATATGTATATCACAAAATCAACAGAACAGTCAGAAGAAGCTTCTTCGCTGTTATTCACCTTTGAATATCATTGAGAGGTATGCATTACAGTCAGATATTGAAGAAAAAGGCGACTAATGCGACAAATTCTGATCGATTCTGTCTCTAGGAGGCATCGTGCGGACAGTCTGTTAGCTGTTTTATGCCTAATGTTGCTTTGTTGTCTCCTATAGGTCATAAATGAAACATTAGGCTACGTAATTAGAAGAGCACACAGAAAATTTCCTCTGATTCCATTAGCCTTACAATTTGCACAACCCTTTGCACATGAACTACTGCAGCTTTCAAATTTAACTATTGCAAAGCTCGTCATCTCGGTTTTTATTTCCATGGAACCTTGCCTCCCTAAGCTGCTTCTTCAAGCCTGACGGGTAGCGCGTAGCCGATAATGACGTCAAGAATTAGTCGAGTGACACTGGGGATTACTTGCAGAGATGCGTGAATTATCGCCAGAGCTTAGCCTTGCAGAATTATCACACACTCAGGTCAACCAAGCCTTCCTTCTACTCTCCGGGGTGGGGGATCGGTACCAGATTGTTCTAGGGAGATAAAAAGCTGGCTTATTCCTGAGCATGGCCCGCATGCCATACTAAAGGGTATATTGCACACAAATAGCGATCCTGAACGGGAGTAAAATGCATATCGCGGAAGATCTGAATGCCTTTCAACGCTTACTACCGTGTGGCACCGCTTCCCGACAGAAACGCTCCATCCACGTACGCGGTGGGTCCATATGAACGTCTCCTCTGGTGTGCTCAACGGTGTCGGATGTCCGTGTGTGTGTGTGTGTGTGTGTGTGTGTGTGTGTGTGTGTGTGTGTGTGTGTGTGTGTGTGTGTGTGTGTGTGTGTGTGTGTGTGTGTGTGTGTGTGTGTGTGTGTGTTGTGTGTGCCTGTGTGTGCGCTGTGTGTGTGTGTGTGTGTGTGTCGTATAACTTCTGCAAGGCTAAGCTCTGGCGATAATTCACGCATCTCTGCAAGTAATCCCCAGTGTCACTCGACTAATTCTTGACGTCATTATCGGCTACGCGCTACCCGTCAGGCTTGAAGAAGCAGCTTAGGGAGGCAAGGTTCCATGGAAATAAAAACCGAGATGACGAGCTTTGCAATAGTTAAATTTGAAAGCTGCAGTAGTTCATAGGCCCAAGCTTGAAACGAAATTTGTAAGCTAATGGAATCAGAGGAGATTTTCTGTGTGCTCTTCTAATTACGTAGCCTAAGTGTTCCATTTATGACCTATAGGAGACAACAAAGCAACATTAGGCATAAAACAGCTTACAGACTGACTGCACGATGCCTCCTAAGACAGAATCGATCAGAATTTGTCGCATTAGTCGCCTTTTTCTTCAATATCTGACTGTAATGCATACCTCTCAATGATATTCAAAGTTGAATAGAGCGAAGAACTATCTTCTGACTTACTTGTTGGATCTGTGATATACAGGGGGGGGCAAAAAAAAGTAACTTGCCTGTCCTTCACATTTTATAACGCTATAAGTTACCTCATTTAGGTTTTTATGGGACACTTCGACCACCATATTAAAGAGCATATCAAATACTATCACGATGCTCCGCCACAGCCTTCTGGACGAGCGCCGTTGAGAGATTCTAGCCCGCAACCGCGATGTGGTGCCTGAGATCAGCGAGATAGTCGATTTCTCCGCCACCGTAGACCACCCTATTGAACTCCGCCCGGACCGGGTTATTGAGTGGGTTTAGCTCAGGGGACCTGCTTAGATATTCCACCTTTTCCAGGTACTCAACGTCCTTCCATTCCGAGTAGGCGAGAGTTTCTCCAACACCCTTCAATTCCATGTGGTGACACCCAATGCTGTAGCAGTACAACCTTTCCAAGAAGGTACGGGGGACGACATGTGGAGAGGATATTCTTCTTGAGTTGCTTCGATGTAACCGCCAGCGCTCACCTCAGCGGCGCGTCAAGTAAGAAAATATTGGTCTTCCCATTCCAGGTACAGTCGTGATCCCTCAGACTGGCCATCCGTAATTGCGTACTTCACTGGGACGCGACGGCGGCTGCAGTAGGAGTGGCGATCGATGCTGCATGATCAGCTGATTTCAGCGATTAATTTTTCTATTTTGCCTGTTATTCTGCTAACTAGACGCCAAAAAGGAAAGGTGAGTTCATATTATTTACTCTAATTTGAGGTTTTATTGTATATTTTGCTTTCAATCGCTATTTGACTGCAGTGACGGTGTTATTTACCACTTTTGATTTTTTAGGTTTTTCTGTTTGCTGCTTTGAATGTTGGGACTGCTTCGCCATGTCAGCTTCTTATTAGTCCTCATTAGTACAAAAAAAAACCCAAACAAAATCAAAAAGTGGGCAAAAACATCGTTACTGCAGTTAAATAGCGACTAAAAGCAAAGTATACAATAAAACCTTAAATTAGAGTGAATATTATGAACTCACCTTTCCTTTTTGGCGTCTAGTTAGCAGAATAACAGGCAAAATAGAAAAATTAATCGCTGAAATCAGCTGATCATGCAGCATCGATCGCCACTCCTACTGCAGCCGCCGTCGCGTCCCAGTGAAGTACGCAATTACGGATGGCCAGTCTGAGGGATCACGACTGTACCTCCGGGTCGCATACCATCAACCCGCCTTTGGACTGTGGTGAAGATGATGTCCTAGACCGTAGCGACGTTGTCGAAGCTGCTCGACGCTGGGGGTCTTGCAGATCAAGAGTACTGTCTCCAGGTAGCTCTCCATGGGTGACTTAATTCAAGAAGTTTCACAGCTGTTTAGAGGTGACGTGAATTCCGAAGGCCTTCCCCAGTCAGGTTGCGATTGGAGATGACTTCATATTTTGCGTTTGTACATTGGAAGGCCGATGGCGAGAGCCAGCTCCTGCTTATAGAGGAACATCTTGGGTATCTTTCGCCCTGGTACCCGTATCCACGTCTTCTCTCTGGGCAGCGAAAACTTTGCTGATATGTGACTCGGTCGAAATGTCTTTTTTTGGCCCCCCCCCCTCCGCGTATATGTGCTGCACACACTCCTTCTTTCAGTTCGGGTGCTATTGCGGTGGGAAGCTATGGGTGCATTTGTTAATGGGCTTTCGCATAAGTGTAGGCGTTTTCCACAACATAATTTTTCTGCGCGAGATGAAAGGTTTCCTCAACTCATTTTATACTGGTTTAGCAGTTGCTTCCAGGATGGCACGGTTGAGCCATGTGCCACACAAGCCTTACCAAATTCTAGCGGCTTGAAACTGAAAGTCACTGACCAGGTCGCCACACTCACCTGGAGCGTTGAATGGAGCACCTCGTTAGATTAGAATCTATATAAGTTATAATATAGATAGCAACACGTATTTCACAAGCAACTTATGGGCACGTAGTTTGTAATGGTGCACTAGGGTGGAGGCTTGGTGGTGAGCTGTGAAGCGTAAGCAAGGAATTGCATAGGCATATGTCGAATCAAGTCGTGGTGGTTCAGTGGTAAGGTTCGACGTTCAACGACTCGATTCGACGTTGCGATTCCTCGCTTATGCTTCACAGCTCACCATCAGTCTCCAGTCCTACTGCACCATTACAAACTTTACCTGCTCACAAGTTGCTTGTGAAATGCAGGTTGCAGTTTTGCTAGCTATATTTGTAAATAACCTTATAGACTCTACCAATCAACCCAGGTCTCCATTCAAGGTGCCATGG
The DNA here is from genome assembly GCA_036418165.1 of Cooperia oncophora. Lineage (NCBI taxonomy): Eukaryota > Metazoa > Nematoda > Chromadorea > Rhabditida > Trichostrongylidae > Cooperia > Cooperia oncophora. The sequence goes on along the minus strand of MU914278.1, from coordinate 8,723 downwards.
TATGTTGGCGGACTTTCCTGGTGAGTGTCAATCAGGGTACAGCATCGGGAGTGAAATATGACAAACATACTGTGTGTGAAATTTCAGTGTCGGTACGACCCCTTTCAAAAGATCCTGGTACGCCCCTCCCCACTTTACGGCTCTAAGTTCAATCTGACGAGAAGGATTAGGTACGTTTATATTATTACCGCTTACGCAAGCGTTTGCGGACGCGTTATGATTTCATGGCAAATTAGCGGTGGAGCAGATCTGTTGATCGGGTGGAAATGCTGAAATGCTGAAGTGCTTTTTCTGGGGATGATAGCTTTTAGACGAGGCTTTGGAATCGAAAGGGCACGTCCAGAAATGGTTCACTATTGCGAGTTATCTTACCTACTCGCAATCGGATCTTCCCCCGGCTACCGTGAAATATTTCCGGATGGTTGCGTGCGGGACGCGTTAATGCGTAAATCGCGAGCGAGTTTTTCTGCCTCAGACGAGAAAAACTTCTTTCACTCGCAACATTTTGCAAAACTAAAAACGCCCTCAGAACGCTCAATATGTCCTCTATCGAAAAGCTCTACAAATTTAATGAAGACCCGCTAGTTTAGAAGTTGTTAAAGATGGGTCACCCTGAGGCTACATTCTGAGCCACACAAAAGCTTGATTTATTCTGTGCTCTTGTTAGGATACTCATTCGCGAACTTCAATATGCCTCCAAAATACATATTCCCATTAAACTGAATCAAAGCATTATTCGGCTGTGGTGGGAAGGTGCAATTTCTGATTTAGGGTGATGCCTGCCATGGAACACAATGAGTTTGGGAAGATCGATACGCATGAATGTTTGAGGTGTATTATTCAGTAATCTACGTACTTACGAGTTCATGCCAACAATTGATATTACTAATCAATTGATTTAATACTTCATAGTCTTCTTCACATCTGTGTTCTGCAGCTGCGCTCCACCAAGCTTAGCGAAGGCACTTTGTGCTT
>MU914277.1:0-17497 GCA_036418165.1 Cooperia oncophora | reverse complement strand
ACTAAAGTTTGCAGATCAGCAGGTCTAATTGGCAACGACGTGCAGAATTCAGTATTTTTGCACCAGACCACTTAGATCCTGGTGCAGGAGTCGCAGACGTGACGTCTGTTATCGTCGTTCTACCCAAACTCAGACCTTGTGGCTCGTACAGGCTAGGGACAGTCGTGATCCCATGTCCTGACCGACAATCTCTTGCTCTCATCGATGCCTTGGCTATTCTGCCCATCGCCCATTTTATTGAACCCCTCATATCCTGCTAGTATAAACACCCCCTTGTATCTGCTCTTTCTATAGCGTTTTCTCCTCTTGCAATTTTTTCTTCACGCCATGCTTCCCCCTCTTCTGCAATACTGAGCTTTACAATTACTAATTTGTTTTCGCATAGGTCCTAGCAGAGAGCATAACAAAATAGAAGAACTTCAACACATAGCCAATATCTGTCAAAGCCCATCCCAAATTGAAGTTTTGTTTTGCCAAGGGTGTCAGTCAATCAGGCAGTCCGATAGTTGATGGGTGAAAATTCGTCACTAAATTCAAAGTGTATTGACTTTGCTAATTTGCACCCTCTGAGCACCGCAACAGTCCCGATGAACTTTGAACTAAACAACCTGCAGTGACGTTGCTTCCAGGAGTTCTTTTGGAGTCACTAGTGAGGCTACGGCGGGTAAGGCTAGCGGGTGGACGACATCAAAAGGGACCTCATTGAAGCCTAGGGTACCGTATGGCACAAGATGCCTTGGACAGGAGAAAGTGGCGACGTCTATCGAGAAGGGTGGGCCCCGCTACGGCGCTGTATTGACGCTAAAGAGAAGAAGGGGGAGAAGAAGAATGTGAGGAACAGCGCTATATGCCTCGGGAGGGGTCGGGGTCTGTAGTTTCCCGTCGGCGCTTGCTAGCCCGTGACGGTATATTAGCCCGCAATGTTGAGGCTAAGAGAATCTCGGGTGGGGAGCCACTTTGCACCTTCTAATTTTCACAAGCGATCCCGGTCAACCAGACCCTGGAGCTGTCTCTCCCTAGAATATTGGAGGATACGGGACTGACGCAAAAATACAATCTGGGGTTAATTGTAAACATCCAATCTAGAGCACTATTTCCCTTTTACGACCCCCATCAAAGCAAGTGTTGATCGTGAATTTGCCCTCATACCAAAGGGCAAAGGGTGTCCGAGCAATAGCTTCGTAATTCCTATGCCCACCTCTTCCACTAGGACTCTCGCGCCGCCGCCGCGCTCGCTACCAAGTGCTTGGAAACGCCCATTTTCGCCATCAGATATGGATAAAAACTCATTGAAAATACATGTTTTGTTCAACGACGTCTCATTTCAAGGCCCGTGGGCTGAAACGGGTAAAAATTGCTAAATTTGCAGTTTTTAACGAAAGCTGGTACTGAATAATTATAACATTTCAGACTTTGATCCTTCACCCCTTAGTCCGATCTTGCAGGAAAAGTTTCAAGTTTCAATACTGATCTATAGCCTACGCTGGTAGGGGGCCAAGACAGTAAACCGTCATGACTTTCCCGTCTCCTTTTGAAGCGGTAAAGAAATGCATAAAAATAATGGGCGCTATGGCTCTCTGTTTCGGACCACACGGTCACTGTGGACGGTGCCTTTGATGAAAAAGTGGGTCCATGGAAGCAGAAAACCCAGGTGAAAAAGCCCGTGGTAGCGGCAGAAATCTCAGCAGGTGACCGGCGCAATGCTACCTTGCTCCCCATAATTACACCTGAAATCTCTGAGAAGCGGTAGGCGTGGCTGCGTACTTCGACTAAACGTGGCGTTGACTGGGCTTTTGCTGTGATATTTTCATTTTGGAGAGAATTTCTGATCATGTCCTCGTTTAACAAAAAACGAAATGATAGCTGATTCGAATTAAAATATCCCCACGAAATATCCCATCCTGCAAGGTTTGAATGTCACGCCTACTCCGTCTCAGGTATGAGGAGTGTACGAATTCTCACCTCGCATTTGCCTGTAGATTCTTCAATCGACGCAATTTTGCGGCCTTTTCTCGTTTCTTCAATGCAATGAGAATACGAATATAGACGAACAGCACCAGAATACATGGGATCACAAACGAGATAATAGATGAGCCGATCGAAAATTCAGCATTGTAAAAACGACACTCGTGCGGATTTGCGTCCGGTGGTCGCACGTTCACGCCTGAAAAAGTGATCCTAGGAGAAAAAAGAAGAGGAGAAAGGAAAGGTCCGTGAGAAATGCTTGAAAAAATGGGCCAAGATGTTCGAGCAGCTCCGGCAATCAGAAAACTCCTCGGTGCGTGCAGCGTTTCCTATCTTACCTGACCTGGCTTGGTTGGTTTGGCTGTGATGTTATTCTACTTCAAAACATTTGGGTCCCTCTTGTGGACGATGCGTACGCGACAACTCCCGCAGCACCACTTTTGCCGCGCTACCGCAACCCGGATCTCTTGACCCACACGTATGCATGGTAACTTTTTGACTTACCAAATACCATGGGACTGGCCACGAGCAGCGAAATCACCCAGGTGGCGCCGATCATGGCAAATACTCGACGCACATTTTGCGACTGACGAGAGTACTGAATCGGCCGACTTACTGCTCGATACCTAAATTTTGTGGATCATTTGTTGAAACTTAGAGTATTTACGGCTTTTCCTCGATCAGACTTACCTATCAAAACTAATAATAGCGAGTAAAAGTATAGATGCGGTACTACAAGCCACATCGGATGCCATATAAATATCACACATCAAATTTCCAATGTACCATTCACCTCGTTGAACCTGAAATTAATTTTTTTATGAGAGGGGCCATCGAGACTTGATAAACTGGAGCTTTATCGATTTCAAGAGCACATCAAGCACTCATTCAAATTAATTATAGGTCTAGGTTTGTCAGGGTGCATACAGTACCCCCGAAAATTGCTCCCGAGATTAATTGTGATGGTTCCGAATGCACACAACAGGCCGCAGGATTGCGTGGCCCATCCAGGTTCTTTGCGTGGGTCTGTAACCTGTAGCCCCACCCTGGAGCTTCCTTTTGGGTAATTAAACTTGGGTAACTAAACCGGGTTACGGTACACCCATTGTGTGCGACGCAACATTTTTGAGTTCACGGGCCACGTGCTCGGGGTACTGTACTTATAAATTTGTTTCATTTGAGGACAGTTCCCACGATCAAGTGATCAGCGAAATGCCTTCGTGCATTTGACATCTAAGTCCGCATTCTCAGAACTTGTACTACTTTCGCTCCTTAAGAGGGTGAGGTGAAGCGGCTACAGACGCGTGACCCTTGCACACTTTGTTCTTTTCATTCTGCAAGACAGCGACTTACACGGTGAGTTACGTGCATGCATTTTGTTATTTGCAGCGTCGTAGGACAATTTCACCTGCTTTTAATAGAAAGAAAGCTATAGCTAAGATCTTAGCCTTTTGACTCTCCCGCGAGCTTACCAGTTGCGCTGCTTGCTCTGATTAGTAAGTCAAAGTGTGCAAAGTTTGCCAGAGTATACGTCTGTAGTCACTTGATATCGCCCTTCCGAGAGGTGAAAGTGTAACACGCTATGCGACGAGTGCAGGCCTAGATGTCAATTACACGAGAGCATTCCGCTGATTATTCGATCGCGAGAATGGTCTTTATTGAAATTCACCATGATTCGACCCCAATCCAGGGTCGTGCTGCTTCTGGAGTCATAATCAATTAATTCGGAGCAGTAAGTGCTAGTATCTCAATCCCATCCCCACCACCTCTATTCTCCCCCTCCCCCTCCCCCAACCCCTCAAATGAGCGTGAAAGCAACGAACCGGCTCGACGTTTATGGCTTTCCTTTTAATTTGTGATCTTTTGAGCTGGCACAGCCTCTACCCAGGCAGCGCCTATTCAGTACCCATCAACGAAGCGTGTCGCCTACTTGTTGGGCGACAAGCGTGACTACTGGTTTCTATTACACCATATATTTGGAACGGAAAAAACCGGAAAAAAGTAACTCCGGATTGAATGCTAACCAGGATGCGAGAATCGGCAGCAAATACGAGAGAAGTGGGAGATATCTAAGATGGGCAAAGCAAGCACCACAAAGCAAGGGAGGAAAAGTCAAATCGAGCTGGTGCAAACGAACGGCGCATTTAAAAGTTTCTCTTGTAGATTCCATAGTAGCCCACACTTTAGCCCGAATTTCTTCTAGAGAGTGCCGTTTATAACATAGCAGAAGTAAACTGAGACGCTAACGATTTCCGAAGCGCGCAGTTGATTCCTGCCTTTCGGATCGTGGAGCTTCCTCAGCGGCGAATGTCACCAGAAACCCGGGGTCTATTGGATACTGTAGCCATTTCTCACCTCCCAATTATTTTTTCATCCAGATCTTTTCCTCCCTTAATGCTCTTTGCGCATGTTGTACAGTTTTCATCCCCCGGCAGGACACGCCCTGCCATGGGGAGAAATTTCGCAAAATACAAATTCCCTTCGAAAATCGCTTCTCTGGCACGGCTTCCTTCCCTACCCTATCTAGACTCTTCCTGGGTTCCTTGTTCCTGGGTTTTCCACCCTTTATGAATTGCACAAGTCCCCACCATTTTCCGGGGTGTTTTTCCCCTTGAAGTTCTCCAGTCGAGGCACATATTTGGTTCGGAATTTTGGACGAGTCCGTACGACCCCTCCCCTTTATTTGGGGGCCGGTGCGACCACCCCTCCCCCGGCCCTCCGGCCCTCCTCATCGAGTCAAGCCGTCGAGCGGCGGGGGTATATAGCAGATACGAAACAGGAAAATCACGAAAGTCTCCCACCACTCCCAGAAAGTAGATAGGACCCCCCCCCTCCCAACAATGAGCAAATACGACCCCCTTTTACAACGTCCGTGAAGCGAGAAAAATCAACTATCAAAATAAATTTTTCTCAGCCCAAAGTACGACCCTAACCCCCCCCTCCCGGGCGACTAAATACATCCCCCCCTGTAGGGGATTCTCCAAAACGACGTGCTCTCGCCTCAGTTTTCACCAACAAAAAGAAATTGAGCGGATGACACACCTGAACGGAAAGCTGAGAAAGACCCATCAACCAAACAACAATCTCCAGGAGAAGCTACGGACCACCCTCCTCCGGGCCACGAGTAGGACCCTCTTGCGGAGATTCCAGGCGCTTCGATGTTCCTGCTCTCTTGGTCAAATTTCTACGTCTTGATGATTTCCGGGCAGGGTTCAAATATGCACTTATCAACAGAGATAATTGAAAGCAGGCTTGCTCTTGGTGTTATGAACGCCTGAAATGACCTAGGCTGACTACTGGCCCCTCTACCTAATTATTGCCTTCAACATTCATAAGTCAGTTTTTTGAGCTAATGAGGAAATTAGGAAGCAAAGGCTCATATGTATAGGGGCACTCTTCGCACTATTCCCAAACAAAGAATCTCAAATTCTTGCCTACTGAGGGTTCCAGAAGGTCTGGTTCCAGAGAATACGTAGGATAACTAGAAGTATTCGGATCAAAATTTATCGCATAAGCAAAATAACGTGAGACAAATAGGAAGCTCAGCATGAGCGAGCCATGAAATATTGATGAAAATGCAAGAAGAACTTTGGCACATGTCACCGGCGATTGGCGTCTACGGTTGCGAGGGATAAGATGAGGAAATGGAGTCGACCGCAATCGGGAAACTGAAACGATTAATGTTGCCATTTATCAAACGTGTGGTAGCGTGTTGACTGAGTCATTAACCACCTCCAAACAAACACAACCATTCAGTGATGCATGCAGAACCATTTGCACGAGGCTATCGCGTAGCAAGCTCGAGCGCTGACCTGTAGGCGTGGATGAGCGCGGGAATAGCTGAGGCGTTATTTGGCGCGATAGGGAGGCTGAGAAGGCGGGCCATGATTGGCGCGCACCGACGCTCGCAGTCCGATGGAAGTCTAGATTGACTGAATAAGTGTTGTAGCTACGCACGCGTATCTTGCTCGGTCACGTAACTATCCGTATGCTGTCACAAGATATGCGAGCGGAGGAATTCGATTATCCATGTACCGTTTTTGACATTCTTACTATCTATCTATGCTCAAAGTGTCCCTCTGCGGCGCAGAACCTATCGATCTCCATGGCGCGCGTTTTCCTATATCTTCTCTTTTAATTAGAAGACAACGGTTGTATCCATGATGTACGAAGCATCATAGGAAATAGCCTCAAATCCAGTATAGGGTCGCCCTTTTATGCTATACATTTTCTCCTTCTTTCAACAGTAAGCGTAAGAGTCAGGCTCTAAGCAGTTGCATGAGCGGCGAAGCGGAGGGCTGTCAAAGGAGGAGAGCTCGAGCTCGGCGTGAGCCGGGCGATCCGACTGGTAATTAATAAATCATCCATCCTACCATATATAATTCACTAAGTAAGTCTATCAGATGGGTGTGTGATTGTGCTGATGATGTGATTCTAATGTCAGTTCGGCTGTCTTTGTCACGAAATCATAGCACCCGTCGCCAGTGAGCGCGGGGAACGTCAGCAGAAGAGTCGCTATCTGATCCTTCTTGGCCAATCTTAGCATGATGTAATGGTTCTTGTATTTCTTCTAGCCTTTCCAGGATTGAGCAACTGTATTGAAGGCCTACGTTTCGGCGTCTTCGCCTTCGTCAGAGCCTGAAATGAAAGTGCGTTGGTAATTCGTATACCCCTCCAAAGCTGAACTATGTAGGAAATTAGAATTAGTCGGTGGTAGAAGTAATACAGAGCAGTTGACAACAGGAATCTGAAGGTTCTCTTCGTCGTTCCTCACCTTTTCCACCATCTTCTTATAACTTTTTTAGATCCTCATATGCTCCGTACATATACCGTATGCCTTATCGCAAGAATTAAATTTCATAAACAAATTAGGCTCCCCTTTGTAGACACCCATGTTCCGATTTCCGAATTTGCAAACTGCGATAACAAGGGGACAGCCAGTATGCCACCATGCAGGAAGTTGTTTATGAGCTATCTATATGGGTAAAAATCTACAAACTATGAAATATTCATCCGATTTGGCAATCTCTTCCACACAAAGCATGTTTTCCCTGAAGGTCCATAACTCCATGAAGATACTGCCAACAAATGAGCAAAACTCCGTATTGAGGTTGACTTCTTTTGTTCCGATTTCCGAGTCTCCACAGGTATACAGGAAAACTCGGAAATCGGAACAAATACGGTAGAGTAAGACAGACGAGCGGTTTGCAACTGGTGTCTTTTGTGGTTTCTTTAAATGGCAGTTCTCTGCCGCTTTTTCTTCTCTGCTTTTTTTTCCAAATCTTAAGAGATTTCCTAAATTTTCTGATATTTTCGTCCCAAAAAGCTTCTCCTTTCCCTTGTGCTCAATTCATAGCTAACCTGAAGAAGAACAAACAATTGAAAAAAAACTCAAAAAGTCTGCATCAAATTAAGTTTGTGAGTAGCCTCCTTCGAATATTCGCAGAGTAAACAACTCGTAAATCAAACATTATTCGCGGAATTTGCAGCAATGTCCAGGTGATTTATGCCGCCGTTCTTGGCATTTATGCCTTTAGAGCGCAAAAACTCGACGATCTCTGCTGCTTACTAAGTTCTTCCCATTGGGAAGTCCATCTGACCAAGGAAAACTCCTCTTCCGATTTGATCGCGTTGTTTGGCTGTTTGGCATCGCATTACCATAACCCAATTCACATTTAGTTTCAGGTCGATTCTAATCGTTTCCAAGGGAAGTCACCAATCGAATCACACGAAGACGCCGACCCACACATGACACGAATAAACAAATAAACTACTTCCATTTACCAAAACAAGACGACAATCTCCCAAAGGCTTTCCGTGTAAGCCAATGGTGGGATAAAAGGGTTTACAAGAGCAAGAAAATTGAAAAAAGCTTCGGAGGTCTATGAAAACAGGACGTTATTCGGCTTAGGGCAGATTTTGCACTTTCGCTGCTTCCCTTGGCAGGTTCTCCTTACAAGAGTTGACAAGAGGTCTCTAGGAAACCTTAATGCGTACACTCACTGGACTTTACAAGATTATCACAGCATAATGGACTTGCCACAGGAGTTTCACAGGTTTCGACTTGCATGGCCTTGACCACCCACAATTGGCGAAGATAGCGAAATGCAGCAAAATGCCCCCCCCCCCTCCCTCACCCGTCCCCTCTCGCAACCTGAACTGCACGTTGTTCGACAAATTTAGAAGTCAGAGCTCTGTACACTGGAAAAGTTGACAAAGCGCGTCCTGCTCCTTGATTCAGCAATCTAGGCATTCCAATTAGACGGCATTCATCAAAATGCGGGCAAAAAAGTGGTCCCAGTTGAACAGGTCCTCGGAGGCGCATAGTAGGTCCAATCTATCCCTACTCCGCGCCGCCTTCATTTTTGTCATGCGCCGTTCTCGGAATACATATGAATAAAGCACTCGGTGCCAATTCATCATTTTTTTGGGGTGCGCCATGCATCATAGCTCACTGCAGAATCATGTTAGCTGTTTGGGAGCAAGTTCGTCTATACCATGACTTTCTGGGCTCTCAGACAAGTCTTGATCAACTTCGAAGGGCAGGAAAGGATGCGCAGCTCCCAGAAAGTCAGTTCATGATCTTATACCAGGACCAAGCGCCCTATTTGCCGCTTGACAACCACCATACGAGCAAAAGTTAGTTGGCTTGAGCAAATCTTCAACCCCTTCGGCACATCAAAAACTATTCTTCTCGGACAACAATCCGCAACCATATAAGCCGCATGTTTAGGCGAAAACTAGGCGCCTTGCACCAGTTATACTCGCCTTCGTTTGTGAGAATTTTTGACATAAAAATTCGTAAAAAACGCCTGGATTTTCATGGTTCCAAGGACCTGGTTCGCGGGCTGTGCCCGCAGGTGACATCGTACCTGCTTTTTACTGAAGACCACATCAGCCGTATATATAATTTATATGGGGAGAATGAGGCGACTGGCAGGATGAAAGTAGCGGTTAAATGGTTCTCAGCAGTCCTTCCTAGCGGCTCAAATAGGCCTCTAGCATTCGAAGGCTTTCTCTTTGCCCAAAGCGCTAAGCCTCCAGCCCCTCACGGTAATTGTGCGTGCAATAGCATGTCTACTCGTCGGCACCACCGCGCTACTTGTCTTCGTGCGAAATTCCCTTCTTTGATCCTTCCAGAGGCTCGAAGACCATGGTCTACGTCAGCGTTCCATTCAAAACACTTCAAAAAGATTCGCAAGGGGCTGCCACACCAGCCGGAGGGTCAACCACTTGGATCCTTCAGAAGCAGCCGCCTTGTAATGCCCAAAGCGTTATTATGACCGAACAATGTTCAGAGACGATGTTTGAAAGCAGAGATCAAAACCAAAACGCCTCGGGCCACTAATTGTGCTGAAAAACATCCAGTCATACTAATGAAGTCTGGCGCCGAAAAAAAGTAGCGGCGGTCAAGGGAATGAATAAGGAACCCCTTCAAATTCAGCAGGCACATCAACCCACATAGCATCGCTTGTCCATGTTGAGTTCTGTCTTTGCTCTGGGTAGACGGAGAGCCGTAGAATGGTACACAAGCGGGCACTGTAGCAAGGCGACACCGGTGCTCGCATTTGGAGCCTCAACGCTTAGGATACAGGTCACCCTGACCCTTTCTCTTCCTCCTGGGTGCGGCATAACTGCAGGGACATTCCCAGAAGGCGGTGATTCTGCCTGCTTGATAGAAAATGGTTCTTTATTCTCCTAAACGAATAAAATGTCCGATCTTATGACTTTCCTCCGTTTTCCGCTTTCAATGCGCTGTGCACCTCTCGCTGCCCTCTCCCCGCACCTCTGGGAAGTCCCCTCCCCGTGAATCGTGGGAAAAGCTCCGGATAAACACGTGACATGTGAGGATAGGGAAATGGAATTCCTTCCTACCAACTCAACCCGCGCCTTGGCGACTGCGGGTGAAGATGATATCCTGGACGTAGCGACGTTTTCGGAAGCCTGCTCGATGTTTGCGAGCGTGTTCCAGTCAAGAGTCGCCCGATCTCCAGGTAGTTGGCGTGACTCATACAAGAAGTTTCGAAGCTGTTTGGAGATGACGTGAACTTCATGGGTCTTTTTCAGTACGGCTGCGATTAGAGACGACTTCATATAGCGGTGTACAAGATGATGGACGACCTGCCTCATGCTTTTATCGAGGAACACTTGGGTATCTTTCGCCCTTTGGTAATCGTATACCATGTCTTTCTATTTCTGGTCTTGTCGTGAAACTTTACTGATAATGTGACTCGCGCCAAAGCTGTTTTTTTGACCCCTGCACATCCCATATTAAAATGCCGCATAGGACCTTAAGATGAAGTGAAGCGGGCAGGCAGATCCCAAAAAAAATCAAGATAGGAACCCCCGAAAAGCTTCGTTATCCTTCCTCGTTATTTTGGTTGTTCAGCGCGCAGATGTTCAAAGGGCGGAGACGGTGAGCCGGAGCACCTTTGGAAATTGCGAATGTCGATACCAACAAGGAAGACGAACATTCTGTTGTTTTTACCTCCAAGCAATTGGCTTGAAAACAAATGAAGCAATTCGTACGTCATCCGCTCATTCACCGAATTCGCTGCCGCCGCCGTTTTCAGGGAACTCATGACGAATCTTCGCTGTCACTCATCAATGAATAAACCTTTCATATAGGAAAAACATGATGATCTTTGTGGCTTATTTGGTCCATCCCGAAATGCAAAGATCGCTCCATCAGACCGGCAAAAATGTTGCCAATTCATTTACGATGTTTGATGATTTGACACGGCGCTACCATAACTGAATTCCATCGGATTTCAGTTCGATCTTAATCGTTTTTCAGCACGGCAATGCTGCTGTCGACCCATAAACATGTCACAAACAAACAAATAAACCAATTCCAGTCACCAAAACAAGAGCACGCGCTTCGCAGGCCTTAGTGCAAGCCATTGATGGGATAAAAGGGTTTAACTCATCCTGTGAAAAGGGAAACTACGTCAGAGGCCAAATGCATGAGTAGTCAAGCGAGAAAGATGGAAGAGCTGAGGAATCCCTGTGCACTATGACACCGATCAACAGGAGTGATGTGACACGAAGAGCTCAAAAACTTGTGGGATGCGCGCCGCTGTTTCCGTTTTCGGCGCGACAAAGCGACGCTGTCTTGGAACGAGCATGTCGATCGCGGATACCGTTATTCGAGTTGCGCATTCTCGTCAGAGTGTTGAATTCTGAGCGAGGATTGAGTCCTTCTTCGCGAAGTTCAGGTGGCTAAAATTTCACTCAGCTAAACACCCTAGCCTCTTCCCAATCAACCAGGAATTTTTTTTTGTATGTCAGTGTCAATCCGTCAATATGTTTTTCAGTATGTTGATGTTTTGGTCTGCCTCCGAAAAAACGCCTACGAATTGAGCTTGAATCTCATAAATCACGAACGGTAGAAGGTTGTTTGATTGGCCAGGGCGAGGGCTGATCCAGGAACTGACTCCGGAATGTGCGTGTTGTTGTATGGGCAAGCGGACAACTCGCCATTACTTCTCCTCCGCTCCTTACTTAGGAAGGGAACATGACAGGAGAAGGGCCCCACTGATGTAAACCTTTAGGGCTCCGTATGGCCGGGCCCGTGAAAGTGGGAGGCGTCCGTAGCTCCAGCGAGACGAATTAGGGGTCGCCACTTCGCCAAAAAAACTTTCCCCAGGACAGGCACTTCGCTGGAGAAGTGGCCCTTATAGCTGGGATGTGGCCTTATACAATGCAGACTTGCGTGGCTTAAAGATGTTGCAGGGCCAACGTTCCTTCCTTCCTAGACGAATCTTCATAGCCATTGCATTTCGCTTCCCGGCATGGGCAGAGAAACTGAGCCAAACTTGACCCTCTCGATCGTGAGTAGCTAGCGGGCCATTTGCCACTACACCACCTCCGCTCCGTAGGCATGGAAGGAGATTCATAGGAGAAGCTAGCAACCAACGAACATGTGAAGCCAATCGGCTTTGCAGTATCAGCGTTCTGTCCTCAATTCAGCCATCTTGAAATTTCGTCCAACTGGGTTTTCAAAACAGTTCTGACAAAAGTGGTCCCAGGTGAACGGCCTCGGAGGGGCAGGTGGCCCAATTATCCTCACAAACTTGTATGCCCAGAGTGTGCTGCAGCAGCTCTGCGCTACTCCATGACGGACCGTTCCGCCTGCCATTCCAAACCTAGGCGCAACTATGCTACGTCATGTCTGCTCGCCTCTGTCCTCTTACTGAACAGAGAAGTAGCGTACATACCCACTTCTGAATTTGAGAACTGGCAGAACAAGCTGTAGTCCTGCCATGGCATGGTACCCATCCCTCTCTCCCCACCTATTCCCTCATCAGTTACCTTGGCTCCGTTTTTCTTCTACACTGAACTGCAATTCCACTTCGTCAAGCTCATGCTAAACACCATCAAATGAAATGGGCTGAATAAATAAAAAAATCCGTGCGTCATCCTGTGCGTGCATAAATTTTGAGTATGAATTTTCAAAGGTCTCCTGTTGAGCACGGGGTTTTTTTTGAATACAGGCATTCAGTTGTACAAATGGTACTTTAGTATTAGCCTAGTGCGTCACTGAATGAATACATAAATGGGCATAATTAAATAAACAAACAAATAAACTGGCGCGGTTCAGCCACGGAGGGGCATTTTGCACTTCCGCTGTTTTACTAGTTCCGGTTTACAAGTCCCACTCTGGTGAACCTGTGAACTCTTGCCACTATGGTAAAACCTGCCCACTCTTGTAAGCTCATAAAACGGCTCTCTAAATTGTTCGACACTCGATGGGAAGTAGCAAAATGTGCAAAATGCCCCCCCCCCGTCGCCGAACTGCCTCCATCCGTCACCCACTACTAAAATAAAAGAAAATGGTCTCGCAAAGAAACTTCAAAAATCACTTACGTGAACGTAGACCGCATAAGGCATGACGAACAGTGCGACCAGTAGATCTGCGACGGCAAGCCCAAGGATAAGGAAGTTAATTGCTGTCTGCAGAGCTCGATATCGTAGCACAGAGATGATGACAAGTAAGTTGCCAAGAATTGTGACCATCGGGATCACTATCAACAACAGACCCGCATGCTTTATTGGTGGTGGTCGATCGTAGTCCCATATCGTGGTGGTCAGGATGTGTGAGTTTTCCGTGGTGGTCTCATTTAACTCTGTCGACAACGACCACGACCCGTTAGGGACCATTGCCTGAAATCTGAGCGCTTCAGAAAAAATTCTACGGGAAATTAGTGAACGGAAACGGCGAGGAGAACGTTGCGGCGCAATAGGAGGAGGAATATGAGAGGAAAAGAGGAGTACTGACAAAAGGAAAAAAAAGAAAAAAAAGCGCAGGAAGGTTTAAGAAAGCCGAAAAATCAACATGGATAGTGACTTCGCGCTTGTTTCGAATCAGGAAAACGGAAGTGCCATCAGAGGAACCGGGAAATCGGGATTCTTTCTAAGGAGCTTCGAAGATTCCCAAGGTTCACAACTAACCACTGTTAGCCTTAGAAAATTCAAAGAACTCCTGGGAACTGGTCTTTGGAAACTTGTGAGGGCCAGGGGTATTTCCCCCGCCCTCTGCCTCCCACCCCTTCCCCTAAGCTGCCATTCTACCTACAGAGAACACTCTGCTCTGGCTCCCTACTGCAAAGAGCTTGAACTAGGTGACGGATAAATGACCCACCAAGTCTCAGCTGTAAACGTTGCGCAACAACAAAGTCTATGAATCGGGAGGGTGGGCCTAACTTCCGGAATCGGGTGGTAGGCAAGCAATTTCTCTCGAGCAAAAAAGAAAAATGTGCGAGGTCACAGGATTCCATCTCATCAAGAGAGCACAGGCGAGAACTGAATTCAAGATAACGCCCTTGAGATGCGCTTTGGCGGGATATAGAATGCTTTTGGACTTTTTCGTGGTTCCTGGGATACTGTAATCCATCTGTAGAGCGAGTGCAATAGTCCTTCATGGGATGAAAAGGTCCTTTCCAATTAGCTGTGAACGCAAAAAGTAATATTTCATTTGCACTTATGGAAGAATAAGAGACGATGGAAAAGAAATTGAAGAGGTCTTTCAACAAACAAATGCTGAAGGAAAAACAAAAAGATCAGGAATTGAAGGAAATAATGATTATTTGGAGCTGTTCGGCTTGGTGGGGGCATCCCCAGCGCTAGTGCCCTTGATTACTGTAGCTAAGTTTTACTTCGGTCCAACCTGTAAACTCTTACGAAGCTGCGAAGTAGGAAAAAAGAACTATCCCAATTATAGAAGTTTACAGGTCCTTACAAGGAGGCCTGTACGGGCTTGCCGATGCCATCAGATGCCCCCATCAAGCCGAACTGCGCTGAATATGAAATGGTAACATTCCATAAAGTAATGGCCGATGGAAACGGTGAAATGAAATCAAAAAAAAGAAAAACGGAAGGAAGAACAGAAACGGGAGAAAGCAGCATCGATGTGTGAAAAAAAAGCCAGAAGGTGTGAAACAGGAAAAAATATTCTAAAAAATTCTACCAGGTCAAAACGCTCCCATCACAACCCGCCTTCCCTCATTCTCCCAACCCCTTCGCACGGTCTGCCATATGGAGCCCAGGTATGTAGTGGCGCTGAAAAATGGAAGAGAATTTGTTAAGGGATTCGCTGTCAGGAAAAAATGCCGAGTTCGAGGCAAAAAAGACCGGGTGCTGGGAAAAATCCAGCCCTCCGACCCCGCAAGCTAGAATGGAGCATCCTTTCTAAGCTGCTCGCCTAGTAGCGTCGTTTTTCGCCGAAAGTGGACTTGAAGGGCAGAATTGGGAAGAGGCGGAGTCACTGGAGAAAAGCAGCTATCACTGGAGTAACTCTGCGCCTTAGCGCCTTTACCTTGCAACTTTCAACCGTTATGAACACTGCTTAGCGGAGGAAGGAGGGGGGGGGGAGGGAGTGAAGATTAGTGGCCCGCCAACGCTGCAAATTGCCGGTTTTAATGAGGCTATCAGCTTAGTGGACCTCTAGCGAAGCTGCATGGGGTCAGCTACAGGGGCGGCAACTAGCTACGTGTTAGGGCCAACTAGCTCTGGCAGAGTTACGGGGGCGTTCAGAAAATTCATAAAGCGGCTTTCGAAAGAGAGCATCCAAAAGCCTCACGCTCCTAAGGAATTTTTTGCGCTAAGCTGTTAGCCGTATCTTGAGTCCGGCGAGGGCATCACCCGCGGACAATTATTTAAGGGCTGTGTTTTCGAAAAAACATAAGCTTTTCGCGTCCGACTATATGTGGATATTTGAGCTTTCCAAAGGTCATAAATTCTAGCTCAGCGGTAAGACGCGAAAAACACAATCGCAACGGAACTGTTCCGAAAACAGCATATGGCTTTTCGCTGCGAATAAAGGTGTATTAGACTTAGACGGGTCAGAAATAAGGCCAGCGGTAGAGATGACCCGCATTAGCAAAGAATGATGTTTGTACTATGAAAAAGTTGCTGTGTTATAGGCCATAAGGTGCACTTGCTGAGTTCTGCACAAGAATGAGGAAAATAACTCTTAATCTGCAAATGGGATCGACAAATTGCGCCATTTCCACGGCTTGTCAGAGCGCGCAATGCGCTAGGTCGGTGGCGAACCCTAATGGACGCACCGTTTACCCTCGCCCTTTGTGAGCGCATAGCTTATGCAAGCGTAGAATAGCTTGTGCCGAGTAGCGCAGCCTGGAGATCCAGGGCTTTTTGCTTTCGGCCATGCGTACAGGTGATTATGATAAAAATTGCTATCGTCAGCGCCTGGTCTCCGGAACAACCGGCGTCGTAAGTGAGGAACAGCACTCGCTTGAAGGCCATAACGGCAGGCGATACACTTGAATCTCGGTCCAAAATACTAGCAGGAGTGCTATAACAGTGTAAAAAATGGTGAAACACATAACGAGAAGGAGGTCAAAAACCTGCGAAGAAAAGCCTGCTCGCTCTATACATGAAGTCAAAAGCCATTTGCGGCACGAGTTTCCCGTAGGCCAATCTGCCCAAATAACCAGCCGCTCACCGGTCACGGACTACGGCTTAGCACGTGCAATATCCCCTCGGCTCGTCAATGATTCCATGCAGCACCGCTGCCGCTTCAAACCAATCCTTTCGCTTCGTATTTACTTCGCAAATGAAACAATACGAGCATCAGGTACAATCGTCCATTTGGGGGCTGGCGGACGCGGTGGGCGGTTGATAGGGCCTTATGAGAACCTTCCTTGGGAAAGGTGCTACCAGCGCCTGCTCAGGGTCGCGGAATTCCGTCCTGCCAGGCGTATCAATCCTACTCGTCTTAGGAATTATCGTGCCAACTGCCTCCAAAGAAAACATTGACTAGGTGTGCCATAAGCAATGTAGTCAAAAAATAATTAACACGTTCCGGACCGCGTGACACACATGGTGTGTCATGAATTTGCCTCTATGCTGTCTTTTATTTGATTATTTTGAATATTCTTTCATGTTCTGTTCTTGTGAAAACACGTCTTCGGTTATCAACATATCCTCCCTCATGAGCGTTTGAAAATAGGGAGGAAATTACTGATCAATTTTTTATGAAAAATGATGAAATGATTAGGACGTGCGCGCAGTACGGCGGTCCGCAATGTGTTAATGTCTGAAGTAAGAAAGCAAAGTCACGTGGAAAATCAAGTAAAAGATAGCACGCTATCGTAAAAACTTCGTAGAAGGTCCAAACCAACCTAGGGAAATATAATACTACTGAACCCTACAAGCTGATATGGATACTGAAAAATGTGTCTAAAATGAGTATTCCTCATGGTCAATATTTTCTGCAGTGATCAGCCCAACCATAAGAGCCCAGCAAACGGCAGGGTTTGATTGTTGGGGGGGGGCACTGAATGAAACATAGCGAAGCTTGTACAGGCTACCTAGTTAGGACCTGTAAACTCCTGCAACAATAAAGTGGCTCACACTGGGCAGCTTTACGAGATTCAACATGTCTTGTCAAAGTGAGACCTGTCAGCAAACATCAACCAGTAAAAGGAACGCTTGGAAGTGCAAAATGCCCCTACCCTCTCCAAGCTGAGCAGCTTTCAGAAACAAAACTGTAAAAAAGTAAACGAAAACATGAGGGGAAAAAGATCGCGGAGAATTCGGGAGAAAAGGTACTATTAGAGGCATGCTACCCGATTAGCGTAGGGTCTCAAACCCTACTTAATTATGTAACCTAGATCCGGAATAGGGCACGTCCTGCCGCTGGGGAAAATTTTTGGAGAATACAACCCCCTTCCATACTACCTACACTTTTTTAAATTTTCCCAACTTCCTTCATTGTTCCACTTCTCAGCAATTTTCCGAAAATTTTCTTCTTTTCTCCAAAATTTTGCTGTCGCGCGTCTAGCGGAGGGGGGGGGGGGTTCCTGAGCAACTAACTATAAATTTCAACTATCAGAAATAGTAGTAGTACAGAAGTTTGGCGGCGTCACCAACTAGAGGAGGGGGTCTTTCAAAGGCGAATACGTCTCCGGCGCAGTTCGGCGACGTAGGCATTTTGCACTGTCGTTGCTTCACTGATTCCGGTTTACAAGTCTCACTCTGGTGAAAAATGTGAACTCTTGTGGAGCTG
>MU914276.1:46687-57182 GCA_036418165.1 Cooperia oncophora | reverse complement strand
ATTAGAGATTGAGCTTAGCACTCAATGGCGCTGTATTTCTTGGAAGGGGGCATTTTGCACTTCGCTAGTTCTCGTTGTTGGTTCATGCTGAGTAAAAGCCAGGACTGTAAATTCCCGTAAAGCTGCGAATTTCTTCGAGTGAGCCGCTCTGAACCTCGAGAAAATTCAAAATTCGCAGGTTTTCACAATGTGGCCTGTACAGCCTTACCTGAATACCCTCTGGTGCCCCCACCACACCAAATCGGCCGCAGTCTAGCGTAGTGCAGGATTAAACAAGAGGTAACATGAAGGCTCGACGATGAGCAGGCTAAATGGTAGCTAAATGAGAACTTTCTGATAAATGAGTGCTTCCAATATAAGTAGAGAGCATGGCGCATCGTACAATTTCTAGGTGCACTTGTCACTACTTTTTCCTTCTTATCATTATTATCATTAGCGACTAAAACGGAAGAATTTGATAGTTTGAGTTCGTCGGACGAAACAGGATGAGATATCCTCGTTTTCCTTCATTAAAAGATAACGATTTCTCAAATGGTTGAATACTCATCGCGTTGTTTATCGCACTTTCGGCATCTCACCCCTCCAATGTTTGTTTTTCCCCATCTTTTATGTTATCACAATGGTGCCGCTATGTTTTTATGACGTCCACGCGCAATCATGCTGTCTATCGGAGAGGGTGAGATTCGAAAGATAGCTTGAAATCGCCATTCATGGTGAATGGGGAGAGAACTATGATGCGGAATTGTGCACAGCTGGTGTCGAATATGAGTGCTAATGTGCGTGAGAAAGTGCATAATGCGCAACTTATGAGTGATTCTAGTGCCCGATTTCTCATGAGGAAATTATCCTGGGAATATCAGTGGCGCAGGGTTAACGACGTATCATTTAGGCTTGTCTTTATGTGGATGAGAGTGTGGGACGTTCTCGTAACTGAATATGAGATTTCAGGAAAAGTCCACAACTTGTGAGAAGAAAGAAACGACCTTGTCGAAATCGTCTTCGTCGCAGTCTCAACAGACTTGTCAAATAAAGATGATGACCGAAGTGAGCAACCAGTATCACGTGGTGAAGTTTTGCGCTTTTTATTTTGCTTTGGGAGGGGAGAAGCGACCTCTAGGCTGCGTTTAGAAGCTTTTCCCTTCCGTGTGGGAGTAAGGGAAAGAATGATGGAATAGGGAGTGATGTCTGAGGGCAGAAAAAAGGAACATGACTCTCTCTAAAGGCTTGTTCCAGCCAAGGAAGTGGAATGATGTCTACCAGTGTCAAAATTATCAACTGCTGAGGATTAGTGAAGGGCGGGGAGGGGAGGCCTCGTGGCTGTGGGGTAATGAAAGAGAGGAGACGAGGGGAGAATGCATCAAAAAGCTCTATCACATCCAGCATACCACCAATCTAGGATGGTTCACTTAGAATGGGTAAGGATGCTCTCAGATTTAGCGATAGCGGGCGCAACGTCCACGTGCGCCATCACGTCTGAACGCCGCCTACGGTGTGGCTGCGGTTCATAATAGCCGGTAGAGCTTGAAGTCCGAAGTCAAACAGTGCTAAAGTAGTTACTTGTGTAATGGTTCCACGGTTTCCACTGAATCTTATCTATGTAGATTCGCAGTCCATGATGGTAGTATGGGCGGAGTCGTTCAATCAGTACGCCTTAATTGTCTTTGCGCCACCGTCATTTGAACGGGGAAGGGAAGCGCCAGTAATGACGTCCCAGTGACTGATAGCGGACTGTGCCTTCAACTGGTTATTATAGTTGGGGTGATTCATCTTAAGAGATGATTTACTTTTTCTTGTTACCATCGAAGGTTAAAGTAAGACTTGGGTTTTCCCAGAACTTTGTCGGTTTAGCGCGTCGAAAACGCGGGTTATCACGATGGTTTATCACGAACGGTCGCAGTTTATGGTCTTTGGGTCTTTAATTCGTCTGGCCGCTTTTGCTGACGTCACTGTCACTAGCAAGTTTAAATAATTTATCAGGGCGAGCAGTTACGGTTGGATAAGTGGGGTAAACGTTTGATGTTGCCGCCTTGATGAGATCATTACTGCTTTCAACGAACAGACATGTTGCGGCTAACAGGTGTTTAACCTAGAGTCTGACTGAGGGGTCTGACCTTTTGAGTGGAGTTCTGGAAATGAGTTTGAATTGAAAGTGTATGGGATTCGTGTAGGAATATTGTCATTCAGTGGAATTCTGTGATGAGATGTGAGCCAAAAAGTAAAGCCAACCAAAAGCTAAAAAGGGGTACTTCCATGCAGATCACTATTCGTATTGGTTGATTTTCTGAAGTTAGCGCTCAGTAATATCGCCCAGTTATAGACTTTTTGGGCGAACCTAAGCTTGTCAGTTATTTCCGTAAAAATTCAATTCTGAATTGGGCCCGATTCCGATCCTGGTCCATATAAATGGGGTGCAGCGTCTTTGGAGAATCCAATCAGGGAAGTCGCACTTGGTCACTAGCGGGAGGATCGTACTTGTTCTTGAGGAATTGTAGATGACCCGTGAAGACGCCCCCACCGCCAATTTCTTGATCATTGGGAAAAATGGATTTTCCACGGGAAATCGTGAAAAAGTGGTTCAAAATTTTCGGAAGATCGTTGAGATGTGGGGAAGGGGGTCATACCAGATGAGGAAATTTCTGGGAGGTAGCGACACAGCCATTTCACACATCACGATGCTCCACCCTGGGAGAATCTCAAGCAGGAGGGTCGATACATTGGTCCGCTAGGGCGGAGGAGGGCGTGCTGCGTGCTTGACGTAAAAGTATTTGATCGTGAAACGAATCCTTCCTAGCTGACGATAGTCTTTTTCTTTTACAAAGAAGTGGAGTTTTTTTTTTCGAAAGAGTGCTAAAGTTGTAGCAAAGCTGAGGAAAAGTACGAGAGTAGCTGGTGAGGATAGCGGAGATGGTCACTCCAGCCGATGAAATTGAAAATTCAAGGAGGGGAGGGTGTCGTACTCGCCTGCGTTTTCACGCACATCACGATGCGTACCTTGGCCCCAACTTCCTGGCCTGCGTACAACATAAGAAATGGTTACTTGGTTGTAGATTTCAATGGAAATACTTCAAAGTGGATCATGGTACGCTTGAAGATGGTTTGTTTGAAGCAGCGATCAATGATTAGTCATTCGTGGGGCGCGAACCTTTATGGTCAATAGTAAGGCGTAGTGGCTTCGAACAAAGTTTTTCTTATGACAGGCCCGATCAAGTTCACCTGGGCGGATAAGAAATCACTGCCGCTGGATGCTGCGTACAACTAAACCCAGCCTACCAGCGTGACCGCGTTCGCAAGAACGGCCTCAGTGAAACCTTTGAGACCTATCTCTACTCTTGGCCTTGTTGTCCTCGCTGATCTCTCGAGTGCCAGTCTTTCGTTGACTTGCACATTCGATCAAGGCTCCCTGGAAGTACTGGTTTTTTTGAGTGATTTTCCGAATAAGCCCGTAAATTTAGCCAGTCGATATTGCTCGCGGTCACACGTCAATGCCAGCTCCAATGCAAACAGCTTATCCGATTCCGATGCAATACCAATACCAGCTAGCTCCACAAGGATATCCTACTAGTGGTGTAAGTTTTACCAGTCTTACTTTTGTCGTGAGTAAGCTTTTACCTAATGGGGTACATTTCTTTACTACAACGTCATAGTATAGAACGTGAGGATGATATCGAACCTGGCGCTCAAAATAAAATCGCAGTCACGGTTACTTTATAGGCGGAGACGGTCAGTAGTTGTGCCTTCCTCACTGGCTTTCTTGTTCACTCCTTCCAGATCGTTGAGAAGAGGCGTGTTGGTAGGAGAGGGGGAGAGGTACTGCGAGAGACTGTGCCCGCCCATGCGATCAGCGTGAATTTGACATGTAACACTGTAAGCAAGTCTTTGGTTAGGATCGATAAATTCCTTATTTCGGTCCTTTTCAATCGGTCGTAGTTAAGCGCCATTTGAATATCTGTTGTTGACAGGAAGCCCGATTTTGACGTTTGCTGCTGTTAGATTCTTACCATATCCTGTAGATGGGGATCTCGTTGCTGCTCATTTTGGTTCAGTGACGGCGGCGGCACTCTTTCGAGGGGGGATCCCTCTTCGGGGCAGTAGTAAGGTCATTCGTCCAAGCGAAAAACCAGTATGCAATTGCCCTCGATGGGAAATTATGCTCATGAATAGGCTGCATCTACGGTACTTAGTTCCAGTCCATTCTTTTACTATTTTCCATGACAGTTTGGTTAACCAGCTAAAAAAAGCCAATAGAAGTCGCAGCTGAATTGCCTTTGTATGACATTTTTCTTTCCACATTTGCAGCGAATCCATGTTTGATCTCGATAGAAGACATTTGGAAGACATTGATAGTGAAGATGTCTTGTAAAACTGGCTCGCTGTCCGGTTTTTATTCGAAGCGACGCTCTGAGCCATAGCATGCGAATGACATTAACGTGCAGCAGCCTTTCAAATGTTTTCTGAAGGACACGCCTTGGTACGATTGAATAGATTGAGGGACACCTTACAAGATTTCTTTGCCTTTCAGGGACCAACGCACCAAACAGCTATGCAATGGAGCTACCTACAGCCTATTCCGATCAATCTTTTACCCCCAGGAACAATCCCGATACCTGTTCAGGTACTGTTTTCGACGGCTTGAGGAACGGTAATTGCCCTGATCTCAGTTTTCAACC
This sequence comes from Cooperia oncophora, assembly GCA_036418165.1. Lineage (NCBI taxonomy): Eukaryota > Metazoa > Nematoda > Chromadorea > Rhabditida > Trichostrongylidae > Cooperia > Cooperia oncophora. The sequence goes on along the minus strand of MU914276.1, from coordinate 52,515 downwards.
GACGACGTTCAAGTTAATTGCGCTCGTAATCAGTCGGGGGCGGAGTCAAGAGACATAAGAAGCCCCTCGCTTCATGTCAGCACTGGTGTGTTCTCTTCACTATAATCGAAAACTATCCGAATCATATATAGGGAGAGATATAGCTGCTGTTGACGGGCTCACTTCATCCCTCCTGACACTGCCCCGACTGACTGAGATGATATTAACTACAGTGTCTAGAGACATGTGGAACAATCTGTGGACTTTCAAGTCTTTTGGGTCTTCCGAATTAGGAAGATCCACAGTCCCATACGCTAAGTGAACGTATTTCGTGGTAGCCAGAAATAGGCGCCATTGTGGAAGTTCCGGAGTTTAACGTTTACTGAATCGCAAAGGCCTCTTTCAAAAAAATTGATCTGTCCTTACCGAAGCTTCTTCCCTCTAGGTGCCAAATCCTCGTCCTCTTATGGTTAGTTCCAAATTCCGGCCATCCGATCATCACACGTCAAAGCACATGGAAATTTCCCAGTGAGAGGCTGGGGTCGCATTTGGTCGCTGGAGGGAGGGGGGGGTCACGTCCTTAAGAAAATGTTTTCGGTTGTTGACTTTTCTGTTTTCTGCATTTCAAATGTCTCCGGTGCGCTATATCCCCCGTTGGGTCGACGGCAGTGCATTTTTTTGCTGGAGAAAACTGGAGAGTTTTCGGGAAAAACTCGAGAAAAATATTAGGACGTTGGAAGAGTTTAGGAAAGCGAAATGTTGGGTGGAGATGGGGAAAGGGAGTGTCAAAAGAGAAAGTTTGAGGTATCCTGCAAGATTTTCTTCCAACGACAAGACGTACCCTGATCACACTTGTCGGCGACGTAGCACTTTGCAAGATGATACTCATGATCGGAGGCGTGGCCCCGCCCTCTCCATCCCTCACCGTTTGAGAGGGGTTTTGGATGTTCATTGTGGGGTTCCATCAAAGATGATATTTGGAGAGGGGGTAGCGTGAAAAATTCCTCCACAAGGCGATGATGTGCACCGTGTCCAACATTTGAAAAAAAAACCGAAGGAATGGTGTGGGGAGGTTGTCTCTAGGCTTCACTTCTCGTCACTGAGGTGTTATGGGACTCTATGCGATCTAGTGGCGCGTCCTACTGGGCGACGGACCAGACAATCGTAGGTCGTCGCGTGCGGCCTGTCGTGCCTCGGTACGCGGCGATTTCGCGATGAGGTTCAGTTTGTTGACTGGAGCAGTGAAACCCATATGAGTTCAGGCGGAGATAGGTTCCGTAACGGGTGATATGGAATCCTCTTGGAATCTCTGGAATTCCTTCAACAAATGGCCAGTAGGACAACTGGTCCGTCGGGCGCGGAGTCGCTCGCCGCGCCCACAAGGGCATATTGTGGTTGACCTTTCGCATACCCCGTTTTAACACTTACGTACTGCGGACATACACTGGACTACACTATACTCTTTGAGAGCCTCTCATTTGCGTCTTCTAATATTGTACATTTGGATTTTTCCAGGATCTCAGCAAGTCGCTTGCGGAAGGCACACCAATCTGCCCGGTGACGATAGCAGAACAGTTTGCACAGATGTCTGTCGCGAACGCAACGTGGGGTGCGGTGGCCCCCGCAACTGGTAAATTATTTCTTCAGTGTGTATATTCAGTTATTCATTCGCTGTAGTGAGTGGTGTTCAGCCTTGTTCTGGTTTCTCGCTACCCATTTCCATTCCACTCGCTCTAAAGCTTGATTAGATTGCATGAACAATTTCAGTTCCAATGGCTATCCCTATTGCAAATCCTGCCGCTTTTCAAAGCGCTCCCGTTGATCCAAGCCAAGAGCCACATGAAGCAAATGCGCCCGCTGTTCCTCCCATGGCTGCTCAAGAAGGTGCTTGATTTGCTTCGTTTTACATCAGCGTATTAATGAGTATGGACAAGACAATCGTATTATCCTGGTCTGCTGTGTGGGCGCGACGCTGCGCCTGACGGACGAGTTGTTCTACTTTGAACCGATTGTATTTGAGCTCTGAAGCATGTGAACTCGAAATCGGAGGACTTGGTGTCAAGCGACGTAGTCTCGGCTCGGATGAAATTCCCCGCCCCCCCCCCTCGAAAGGGTTTTCGCTTTCCAATCGACAGACTGATGCTCATGAAACATTTGCCGCCTATTGGCGCACGATATGCCGCGCGTGACAACGCGAGAAATTACGATTGTCTTGTCCGTCCGCCCACATTAAGTACAAACCAATGCTTATCTTCCTAACACTTTGCAGCTGTCAAATTTATTTCTATAACGAATGTAGGTTACGGAGTAGTAGAGCGTAGCTGTTAGCGGAGTAGTTTCACGTCGTAGTGCTGTCACCGACAGGTGCTATACTGCTCGTGAACGCTCGTCAAGTTCAGCGACAGACTACGATGAACAGATCGCTGAAAGGAAAGATCGGTAGGTCAAAATATGCAGTGCTAATTCTACTCTCGTGGTGGAGAAGGGGTATGTTCACAAGTTCGTAGGCATAACTGTGGAGGTTTTTAATGCCAGCATTATGCTTTTGCGCAGGCGGGTCCACTTAGCTGTTCCGAGCGTCCGGCAGCATCAGCAACTGGGAAAGTATAGATATCGATCTAGCGTCTATTAGCGTGTGCCAGCGTGTAGCAGCGCCCGAGAGAGGAGAGTATGGCGCAGTAGAAAGGGTAGCGACAGTTTTTGTATCCTGCCTGTTGGGAGACGCTGGCTCAGCTGGTAGGCAGTGGCAAGACGCCAATTGATATCTGATGACAATTCCCAGCGCTGCCGGACGCTCGAAACGCTAGTGGACACTGCCGGAAAGTATGAACGCAGATCATCAGGCAGTCTTGTAAAGTTTACTGAAAAGCTCACGCGAGATCATAGTACCAATATTACATCGATGATGGAGTATTTGTCGCTGGGAATAGAGTCACATTGCCCGAAACAAATCTTGAAGGAAAATGTTTTCAGTTGTTGGTTTTTGTTGACTTTTCCCGGGATTTCTTATCGAAAACTTCGAGAACTTTTGTTTAGGAAAGGTAGGAAATCAGAAAATGCTGGAAATGAAAACACAGAAGGGAGTGGAGGGAGGCCGTACGAGAGGAGGATATACCGGGGGGGGGGTTGTAAATATTAAAAATTTTCTCAGTATCTGGTACCCTGATCTACAATGCCAACACGAGCCAGGATTGGAGGAAGGGGCGTCAGGGAGGACGTGTGAAAAGATAATACCTCAGTTATTGCCTGCACTACAACTGTTCAGCGGTGCGATACTAAATGACGGAGCATCAATGACGTTGTGTGCAGATGAAAGTCGGTGCGGTTTCGCTTTTTTTACGGGCTTTATAGGGCTCTAAAATTTCCCGGAAAGATAAACGGTGGTTGGCGGGGATAGACTGCCCTCGCTCCTCTATGTTAGCCGGTCTTGCGCGGATTAAGATTGCAGGGGCCAGCAGTGAACACTATCCTTTTTAGATATGAAGCAGAAATCTGAAGAGAGCGATACGATGAAGAAAGGGTCAGACGTGAAAAAGAGACAAAAAGCCCGAAAAGAGGCAGACGAAGAGCGGAAGCACAAGGAGGAGGAGCGGTTGAAAGAGCAAGTCAGCCTCAGCTCATTTCTTTTTTATTTTTATTCCATTCTGCTGAGGAAAGGAACTAAAGTTCTTGTTCGCTAGGAATAAGAGCCGCAGTCAAGAAAACACTAGAAGAGGCTTTGGAGCGCGCAAAGCGCGAAGCGGAGATCACTAGAAAGGCTCGCGTTTTCAAGCACGTACTTGAAGGAGCCGATAAGAGTCCGGAGTTGGAAAGACGTCTACTCGGCGTCGATTCCGCGAGATGGAGAGAGGATTTGCAGAGGTATTTTCATATTTCATATTTTATTAAAATTTGTTCTTCACATGGATACTCTCTCCGATTAAGAGTGGACAAATTACGGTCAGAAGAGAGGCAGGTCTTTCGTTGTCTGTCGGGTTTAGCGTGAATATTTGACCCTCCAACTCTATTGCCTTCTTTCTTTTTTTATAACTTTCTATGCATTTTTGTGCGCCTTTGATTACATATGAACATGTACATCTTCCGCATCTGTCAATATCTGTATTTTTGTAAATCTCCTCAAAAGTGCTAGATTACAGTATCTCTGTTACCTAAAGGCAAGTGGCACGAAAAATCCCCAAGAGGTGTAGCATTAGTACGCCTACGGGCATAATTCTGCGCCCCTGAGCAGGCGCTGCATGGCGCCTTTCCCAAGGAAGGTACCCTTCTAGCGCTCTTTCAAGCTGCAACATCCCGCCCCGGACGCCCAACGCGTCCGCCCGCTCACAAATGTCTGACTGATGCTGATGCTCGTATCGCTTCAAGCAAAGCGCAATATAAAGGAAGGGATTGATATGAAGCGACTGCGATGCTGCATGGATATATTAGTACATACATGCAGCCGTACCTACCGTGGCGATGATTGGCACGATGCCATCGGGAAACTCGTCCGAATTTGTTTTCTGAGTCGCGTAGAACGAAGGGTTTTTGCAGGTTTTTGACCTATTCAATTCGCTTTTTTTCGCCATTTTCCCCCCACTGTTTAGCACCCCTACCACCGCTTCAGACCGATTACCGAATTATAGTGTCATATTCCTTTAAGGGAAATAAGGAGTTTTTACTTGAACCATCCCCGGAAGCGCCAGTGGCTAAGTCCACCAAAAAAGCCGGGATCGATGTCGATTCTAGCTAATCCAGGAAAAAAATGATTTGCGCATGTGGTGAGAATTTCATGGAGTTTGCCGCTGCGATTTCTTCAAAAAGCGATATGCCTGCCAGCTGCCCCATTCTAACTAACTGTGATGGGAGGGGAAAGAACCTCACCAGATGTCTTCACGCCCCAACGAAGTTTGCCTGCTCCATAAGAACGCAGGCCCTTCGTTTTGAAAGCGGCCTAGCTGAAAACTAAAAAGCCTAGTTGGTGAAGTCAACCTCAGTCAGGCCTGACTTAGCTCCTTCTGAATGCTATCTCACCTAGTCCACCAGCACTCACCATATCCCAGGTAAGAAATGATTTTCAAAGCTCCTGAACAATGAGCCAGCTGTCTTTCTCAGTTCGAAGCCGAAAAGGTTCTAAAAACAGGGTATCCACACTTTGCTTATTGAGTGATAGTGTTTTTTGCTGAAATAAAAATTTTCTCGTGAGAAGTCTGGAAACTTCACGAACTTTTGGAACTCCCCATTATTTTGTTTTGAGTGTGCTCGTTCTTCTTGGTTCTTATCCCTTGTGATTGTGATCTAATCTCTTTCTCTAGATCGCCCCTTCCGCTCCTCACAATAGCAGTTACTCCCAACTATTTGTTTGTGCATTGCATGTACATCCTTTTCTTGTTTTAAAAGCCGTGAACTTCTCTCCCAGTTTCGTTCCTTTGCTAAATTTTGATAATCTCTTTCTTGTGGTCATGGTTTAGTGGAATGTGACTTACCATAAGCGCGATCCGGGGTGAAATCTAGATCGACTTCTGTCCAGAATAACCAAGCCTTCTACCTTCTACTGACGGAAAATTGGTGGCAGATTCTTCTGGGAGGATAAGAACACTGATTTGTATATCGGAAGGCCCAGGCACGTCTAGGCACATGGCACTGAATAAGCCACTGCGATTCTGAACGGAAGATTTCAGGATAGAGCTGACCTTCTTTGGTTTTCTTTTTTTCCATCCTTTCTTTTCCTCCCCAACTGAAGATCGATCTCTAGCTCTTCATCTTTCGTTTTCTGTTTTTTGCTTTTATTATCGCTGTAACTGTCAAAGTTCTGGTTTGCCAGATGTGATGTTTTATGGGTCATCATTTCTTTGCTTTGTTCACAATTCGTG
>MU914276.1:34545-46587 GCA_036418165.1 Cooperia oncophora | reverse complement strand
TACTCTTTCTGAGGGGGACTCCCGTTTCGGGGCAGTAGTAATGGTCTTCGTCCAGGAAAAACCAGTATGACAATTGCCTCGAATGGAAATATCTCATGAATAGCGCATCTTACGTTTAGTCAGTCCATTCTTTTACTATTTTCCATGACAGTTTGGTTAACCAGCTAAAAAAAGCCAATAGAAGTCGCAGCTGAATTGCCTTTGTATGACATTTTTCTTTCCACATTTGCAGCGAATCCATGTTTGATCTCGATAGAAGACATTTGGAAGACATTGATAGTGAAGATGTCTTGTAAAACTGGCTCGCTGTCCGGTTTTTATTCGAAGCGACGCTCTGAGCCATAGCATGCGAATGACATTAACGTGCAGCAGCCTTTCAAATGTTTTCTGAAGGACACGCCTTGGTACGATTGAATAGATTGAGGGACACCTGACAAGATTTCCTTGCCTTTCAGGGACCAACACCAACAACAGCTATGCAATGGAGCTACCTACAGCCTATTCCGATCAATCTTTTACCCCCAGGAACAATCCCGATACCTGTTCAGGTACTGTTTTCGACGGCTTGAGGAACGATAATTGCCTGATCTTGAGTTATTCAACGACGACGTACAGTTAATTTCGCCGTAATCAGTCGGGGCGGTGTCAAGAGACATAGAAGCCCTCTCGTTATGTAGCACTGGTTGTTTCTTCCTGAATCGATCACTATCCGATCACTATAGGGAGATATAGCTGCTGTTGACGGGCTCACTTCATCCCTCCTGACACGCCCCGACTGACTGAGATGATATTAACTACAGTGTCTAGAGACATGTGGAACAATCTGTGGACTTTCAAGTCTTTTGGGTCTTCCGAATTAGGAAGATCCGCAGTCCCATACGCTAGTGATGTATTTCGTGGTACGCCAGGAAAAGGCGGCCATTGGGAAGTTCCGGGAGGTTAACCGTTTTTCACTGAATGCAAAGGGCCTCTTTCAAAAAAATTGATCTGTCCTTACCGAAGCTTCTTCCCTCTAGGTGCCAAATCCTCGTCCTCTTATGGTTAGTTCCAAATTCCGGCCATCCGATCATCACACGTCAAAGCACATGGAAATTTCCCAGTGAGAGGCTGGGGTCGCATTTGGTCGCTGGAGGGGAGAGGGGTAGGGTCACGTCCTTAAGAAAAATGTTTTCGGTTGTTGACTTTTCTGTTTTCTGCATTTCAAATGTCTCCGGTGCGCTATATCCCCCGTTGGGTCGACGGCAGTGCATTTTTTTGCTGGAGAAAACTGGAGAGTTTTCGGGAAAAACTCGAGAAAAATATTAGGACGTTGGAAGAGTTTAGGAAAGCGAAATGTTGGGTGGAGATGGGGAAAGGGGTTCCGTGTCAAAAGAGAAAGTTTGAGGTATCCTGCAAGATTTTCTTCCAACGACAAGACGTACCCTGATCACACTTCGGCGACGTAGCACTTTGCAAGATGATACTCATGATCGGAGGCGTGGCCCCGCCCTCTCCATCCCTCACCGTTTGAGAGGGGTTTTGGATGTTCATTGTGGGGTTCCATCAAAGATGATATTTGGAGAGGGGGTAGCGTGAAAAATTCCTCCACAAGGCGATGATGTGCACCGTGTCCAACATTTGAAAAAAACCGAAGGAATGGTGTGGGGAGGTTGTCTCTAGGCTTCACTTCCTCGTCACTGAGGTGTTATGGGACTCTATGCGATCTAGTGGCGCGTCCTACTGGGCGACGGACCAGACAATCGTAGGTCGTCGCGTGCGGCCTGTCGTGCCTCGGTACGCGGCGATTTCGCGATGAGGTTCAGTTTGTTGACTGGAGCAGTGAAACCCATATGAGTTCAGGCGGAGATAGGTTCCGTAACGGGTGATATGGAATCCTCTTGGAATCTCTGGAATTCCTTCAACAAATGGCCAGTAGGACAACTGGTCCGTCGGGCGCGGAGTCGCTCGCCGCGCCCACAAGAGGCATATTGCGGTTGACCTTTCGCATACCCCGTTTTAACACTTACGTACTGCGGACATACACTGGACTACACTATACTCTTTGAGAGCCTCTCGTTTGCGTCTTCTAATATTGTACATTTGGATTTTTCCAGGATCTCAGCAAGTCGCTTGCGGAAGGCACACCAATCTGCCCGGTGACGATAGCAGAACAGTTTGCACAGATGTCTGTCGCGAACGCAACGTGGGGTGCGGTGGCCCCCGCAACTGGTAAATTATTTCTTCAGTGTGTATATTCAGTTATTCATTCGCTGTAGTGAGTGGTGTTCAGCCTTGTTCTGGTTTCTCGCTACCCATTTCCATTCCACTCGCTCTAAAGCTTGATTAGATTGCATGAACAATTTCAGTTCCAATGGCTATCCCTATTGCAAATCCTGCCGCTTTTCAAAGCGCTCCCGTTGATCCAAGCCAAGAGCCACATGAAGCAAATGCGCCCGCTGTTCCTCCCATGGCTGCTCAAGAAGGTGCTTGATTTGCTTCGTTTTACATCAGCGTATTAATGAGTATGGACAAGACAATCGTATTATCCCGGTCTGTTGTGTGGGCTAGCGACGCTGCGCCTGACGGACGAGTTGTTCTACTTGACCGTTTGTATTTGAGCTCTGAAGCAGTGGTGAAACTCGAAATCGGAGGACCCTTGGTGTCACGTAGTCTCGCCTCCGATTGAATTCGAAAGGGTTTCGCTTTCCAATCGACAGACTGATGCTCATGAAACATTTGCCGCCTATTGGCGCACGATATGCCGCGCGTGACAACGCGAGAAATTACGATTGTCTTGTCCGTCCGCCCACATTAAGTACAAACCAATGCTTATTTCCTAACGACGTTTTGCAGCTGGCTGTCAAATTTATTTCTATAACAAATTCTAGGTTACGAGAGTAGCGCTAGCTCTAGCGGAGTAGTTTCACGTCGTAGTGCTGTCACCGACAGGTGCTATACTGCTCGTGAACGCTCGTCAAGTTCAGCGACAGACTACGATGAACAGATCGCTGAAAGGAAACGGTAGGTCAAAATATGCAGGTGCTATTCCACTCTCGTGGTGGGAGAAGGGGTATTTCACAAGTTCGTAGGCATGACTGTTAGCGTTTTTAATCCGCGTTCATACTTTGCGGCAGCGTCCACTAGCTTTCGAGCGTCCGGCCAGCAACTGGGAATGTATAGATATCGATCTAGCGTCTATTAGCGTGTGCCAGCGTGTAGCAGCGTCCGAGAGAGGAGAGTATGGCGCAGTAGAAGGGTAGCAGACAGTTGGTATCCTCCTGTCTGGGAGACGCTGGTGCACGCTGGTAGGCAGTGGCAGACGCTAGATTGATATCTGTACATTCCCAGTCGCTGCCGGACGCTCGAAACGCTAGTGGACACTGCCGGAAAGTATGAACGCAGATCATCAGGCAGTTTTGTAAAGTTTACTGAAAAGCTCACGCGAGATCATAGTACCTCGACGGGCAGGTCGTAAATCGGGAATATCCAGCGATGAGGAGTATTTGGTCGCTGGGGAAGGGAGTCGACATTGCCCGAAGAAATCTTGAAGGAAAATGTTTTCAGTTGTTGATTTTTGTTGACTTTTCCCGGATTTCTTATCGAAAACTTCGAAAACTTTTGTTTAGGAAAGGTAGGAAAATCAGGAAATCTGGGAAGATGCCAGGTAGTATGGGGAGTGGAAGGGAGGCCGTACGAAAGGAGGAAATACCGGGGGGGGTTGTAAATTATAAAAAAATTTCCTTAGTGACAGGACGTGCCCTGGTACCTGGACATATCCAACACGGGCCAGGATTGGAGGAAGGGGGGAGGGGGAGGACGTGGAAAAATATAACCTCAAAGTTTTATTGTCGTGCGCTACAAGCTGTTCAGCATATAAAATCGAGGGAATGGCTTGCGAATGAAAGTCGTGCGGTTTCGCTTTTTTTACGGGCTTTTATAGGGGCTCACAAAATTTTCCGAAAATAAACAGTGTTGGCGGGGGGATAGACGGCCCTCCCTCCTACCGTGAGCGGTCTCGCGCGGATTTCCATGAAGGGCCCAGAGTGAACATATCCTATTCAGAATGGAAGCAGAAGATGCTGAAAGAGAGCGATACGATGAAGAAAGGGTCAGACGTGAAAAAGAGACGAAAGCCCGAAGAGAGGCAGACGAAGAGCGGAAGCACAAGGAGGAGGAGCGGTTGAAAGAGCAAGTCAGCCTCAGCTCATTTCTTTTTTATTTTTATTCTAGTTAGTATAGTTATGAAAATTCTGCTGAGGAAAGGAACTAAAGTTCTTGTTTCGCAGGATAAGGAGCGCATCAGAAAAACACTAGAAGAGGCTTTGGAGCGCGCAAAGCGCGAAGCGGAGATCACTAGAAAGGCTCGCGTTTTCAAGCACGTACTTGAAGGAGCCGATAAGAGTCCGGAGTTGGAAAGACGTCTACTCGGCGTCGATCCGGAGACTGGAGATAGGATTTTGCACGAGGTATTTTCATACATTTTATTAAAGTTGGTCTTCAAATGATACTCTCTCCATAGAGGTGACAAATTACGGTTCAGAAGAGGCAGGTCTTTCGTTCTGGTGGTTTAGCTGAATATTTGACCCTCCAACTCTATTGCCTTCTTTCTTTTTTTATAACTTTCTATGCATTTTTGTGCGCCTTTGATTACATATGAACATGTACATCTTCCGCATCTGTCAATATCTGTATTTTTGTTAAATCTCCTCAAAAGTGCTAGATTACAGTATCTCTGTTACCTAAAGGCAAGTGGCACGAAAATCCTCAAGAGGTGTAGCATTAGTACGCCTACGGGCATAATTCTGCGCCCCTGAGCAGGCGCTGCATGGCGCCTTTTCCCATGGAAGGTACCCTTCTAGCGCTCTTTCAAGCTGCAACATCCCGCCCCGGACGCCCAACGCGTCCGCCCGCTCACAAATGTCTGACTGATGCTGATGCTCGTATCGCTTCAAGCAAAGCGCAATATAAAGGAAGGGATTGATATGAAGCGACTGCGATGCTGCATGGATATATTAGTACATACATGCAGCCGTACCTACCGTGGCGATGATTGGCACGATGCCATCGGGAAACTCGTCCGAATTTGTTTTCTGAGTCGCGTAGAACGAAGGGTTTTTTGCAGGTTTTTGACCTATTCAATTCGCTTTTTTTCGCCATTTTCCCCCACTGTTTAGCACCCCTACCACCGCTTCAGACCGATTACCGAATTATAGTGTCATATTCCTTTAAGGGAAATAAGGAGTTTTTACTTGAACCATCCCCGGAAGCGCCAGTGGCTAAGTCCACCAAAAAAGCCGGGATCGATGTCGATTCTAGCTAATCCAGGAAAAAAATGATTTGCGCATGTGGTGAGAATTTCATGGAGTTTGCCGCTGCGATTTCTTCAAAAAGCGATATGCCTGCCAGCTGCCCCATTCTAACTAACTGTGATGGGAGGGGAAAGAACCTCACCAGATGTCTTCACGCCCCAACGAAGTTTGCCTGCTCCATAAGAACGCAGGCCCTTCGTTTTGAAAGCGGCCTAGCTGAAAACTAAAAAGCCTAGTTGGTGAAGTCAACCTCAGTCAGGCCTGACTTAGCTCCTTCTGAATGCTATCTCACCTAGTCCACCAGCACTCACCATATCCCAGGTAAGAAATGATTTTCAAAGCTCCTGAACAATGAGCCAGCTGTCTTTCTCAGTTCGAAGCCGAAAAGGTTCTAAAAACAGGGTATCCACACTTTGCTTATTGAGTGATAGTGTTTTTTGCTGAAATAAAAATTTTCTCGTGAGAAGTCTGGAAACTTCACGAACTTTTGGAACTCCCCATTATTTTGTTTTGAGTGTGCTCGTTCTTCTTGGTTCTTATCCCTTGTGATTGTGATCTAATCTCTTTCTCTAGATCGCCCCTTCCGCTCCTCACAATAGCAGTTACTCCCAACTATTTGTTTGTGCATTGCATGTACATCCTTTTCTTGTTTTAAAAGCCGTGAACTTCTCTCCCAGTTTCGTTCCTTTGCTAAATTTTGATAATCTCTTTCTTGTGGTCATGGTTTAGTGGAATGTGACTCACCAGACGCGCGGGGTGAAATCTAGATCGACTCCTGTCCAGACCAACCATCCCTTTCCCCTCTGGGACAGTAAATTGGTGGCAGATTCGTCTGGGAGGATAAGAACACTGATTTGTATATCGGAAGGCCCCGCAAGTCATTGTCTAGGCACATCGCATTGAATAAGCCACTGCGATTCTGAATGGAGATTTCAGGATAGAGCTGACCTTCTTTGGTTTTCTTTTTTTCCATCCTTTCTTTTCCTCCCCAACTGAAGATCGATCTCTAGCTCTTCATCTTTCGTTTTCTGTTTTTTGCTTTTATTATTGCTGTAACTGTCAAAGTTCTGGTTTGCCAGATGTGATGTTTTATGGGTCATCATTTCTTTGCTTTGTTCGCAATTCGTGTCTATTTGTTGTCTTACCATTTACTTTTACCTGTTTATGACCACTTTTCTATTAGCATTCTCATTTTTCCATTCTCTGTTTACCTATTCTCCTTCTCTATTATCCCGTGATTGTGGCTACACTCATCAGCCACTTCTGTCGTAAACCATTTACTTTTTTCATTTACACACTTGCCGTTAAGAGTGAAGATGAGCTAATGAGCATTAAGATGCCATTAAGAAGGACATAATATAGCACTAAAGTACATTGAGTGAGGAAGGAGTGTAAAGCTTTCAAGTAGGGCATAAAATAACCACGCCAGAAGTGTAAATGTTACATCAAAGCACTGATAGTATTTTATCAACGAAATCAATATGTGTATTTTTCTGGTGGCAGTTGAAAGCAAAGTAAATAGCGGAGGAGGAGGGGTTGGAAATTGGGCGTGGTAGCTGTCGCTGATGAAATAAATCTATCTCAGCATCAGTGATCTTGTGGTTCTTCAAGGGTTGAAAAACCAAAATAAAAAGCGTTGACGAATCGCTTCTTAGAGCTCGTCCATACTTCGCGATCCTATCGGCGATCGCGCGACAATCAACGGGGCGCTCCACGATAATCGATAGAACGCCGCAACGGCACAATTGAATTGAGCCGTCTTTATGAGGAGACGGGCAAGAGAATCGTAATTTGGCCGCTCCGCCGCGCGCGGGATGGGCGCGGCGTTTTCTTAACTCGTGTCAACTTGTCGAGTTGAGCACCAGGCTTCCGTCTAAGGGCACGTGCGAAACGGAAGCTGAGCTATCTCTTTGCTTTCGACCCCCCTCAATAATTCTCATTTATTAGATTTTACAACATAGTTCATTAATCTCAGTTTCAAAGATTTTATTCATGCAGACCCCGTCATCGTAGAATTCGTGACTATTTTCGCTTCTGAATTGCCTGTTGTCGCCATCTGCTACATGGAACCATGGTCATTTGTGGGCGCGACGTCGCACGTCCACCAGCGCGGCGAATTACGATTCTCTTTTCACATACACGTTTTCGTGCATTGCTGCATTTGAATTCTGCCGTTGCGGCGATCCTCCGAGTAGCGGCGCATCGCCGCGGTATTAATCGCGCGGTCGCATCGCAAAGTATGAACGGCTATAGCAGCACCCTAGAAAGGCCTCTCAGGGTTCCAAGATTCATAGAGGGTCGAACGTGGACGCTTATAAACGGGTTCTTATCTAAAAGAAACCTCATTCCCTTAAAGAGTTGGAGTTTCAAGTGAAGACGGTTTTTAGCAATTACTTGATGGGTACAAATTCGCAGCCACATGTATGCCACCTAACCACTAGAATGTGCTTAATGAGGACGCCAAAGACTTGTGGTTTAACCCTTGACGCAGTTTGCTGAGTCTGGCTCTGCCCACGGTACAGGCAGCGTTCAGACTTCGCGACGGTAGCGCTTCGGTCGCGCGTTCGGTGCGATCGATGCGCATGCTTTCGACTGCATCGATCGCGTCGAACGCGCGACCGAAGCGCTGCCGTCGCGAAGTCTGAACGCTATCATACGGATAAGCGCACTAGTATAGTCTCTGCGTCTCCGTTTACTGCTTGCTGCTCCAATCAGTTGATCCTTATAAGGGATCGTTATTGGGATCTGCTTTTTTTCTTCACGAGAAGTTTGTATAACCACCTAAAATTCCTACTTCAACCCCACCCCCAGCGTGCTGCACTCGCTGACAAGTCTTTAGAAATTTTTGGACGTAAATCCCGGATATGGTGGTTTAGAATTTCTAGGCGTTCTGGATCTTAGGAGTGAACCATATGTATAGGGGTTGCAACATTGCAATAACTTCCACATAGTTTTCCGCGTTAGGGTGTGAGGCAATATCGAGAAAATGAGCAGTCTTGACTGGCTTCCGGTACCTTTGATATCCTGGAGTTCATTACCATTAATTTCAGATTTCTCAGATGGAGCGACATAAGAAACTCGAAAGGGAGTCATTAGGCAGAAACCCGTCGAGGGACAGGGAGCAGCAAGACAAGTCCTTGTCAGAGAGGCGATCTAGGGTACGATTCCTCAGATCGTAATGACTATCGTATTCGCTTTTATACTCAATGTGTTTCCAGAGTGCTCAACCAAAATCCAGAAGTTCATCCATGTCGGGCTCATTTGCTAACCCGGAAAATCGTGACAATAAAGCGTTGAGCCCATCTGGCAGGAAACAAACTGCCGCCATTCGCCCCTTCAATTCGGCTGATGATCGGGTCGTCAGAGCTGCATACGAACACCCAACAGGTTACGTTTTATCCTCTCACTTACGAAAGTTTGACTGGTGATGGCTTACTGGAAATCGTGATCGGTTTCCAAATGTTTCCCGTTCCCTACTTGACGGTGCATCTTCAGAAAAACGTCATCCGCCAGCTATTCCAAGTGCGAGCACCCCACTTAGGCGTTCAGTTCCTGGACGGATGTCAGTCAGAGTGACAAGGAAAGAGAAGGAGAACACAGCCACGGACGAAGATTGCAATAGGAATACTGCGAGGACAATGAAGTAAGGGATATTGTTGGGCTTATTTGTTTATTTCCTTTTTGGAAAATGAATATATTGAAGAAAGATGGGCGTGTTTTAATGGAAAGTCTGCCCTAGTTTTCACAAAAATTCTTTCTTCTGAGCTCCTTGGTTTGTATTGGTGAAAAGACTAAATTGCCGCAAAAAAGGCCCACTGCTTCAAGCTTCAAAATGGCCCACACCCGATAAGGCGCTGTTCGTTTGTAGAGCATTTTGAGGGGGCATTTTGCACTTGTTGTTGTTCCTTTTGTTAGTTCATGTTGAATAAAAGGTTCCACTTTGGTGAGACCTGCAAACTTCTGTGAAGCTGAAATGGCGCAGGTGAAGCTTTGGTCACAGGAATTTACAGGTCTTCACAAGGTGGCCTGTATAAGCTGAAGTCTGTGCCCCCACAAAGCCGAACACCCTTCCCCCCTATGACTCATTCTTTGCGGTGAAAGTGCCCATGTTTTCGCGCTCCTCACTTTTGAATTCCCCATTCGGAAAGTAATCAAAATCGTCCCGCTTTTGTTTTTCTCCACTCAGCTTCTGTGCAGTTACAGCTCTGAACGTCCTCTGGCTTGCTCTTGGTTTAATTTCCTACGAGCTGGATTTCAGCTGTGATGTAAGGGAGGCTAATGGTGAGCTGAAAACAGGGGGCGTGGGCAATGTGACTCACGGTGGCGTAGATTTATTGACTTCAGTTCTCGTTATTTCATTCGCTTCAGTCGAGCTCCTCTTGAATCCCTCATTCCCCTGAAATATAATGTTCGAAAGTTTGGGTTGTTATGTGAGGTTGTTGGGGAGGGGCAACTATTCAAGTCGTTTAGGTTATTAAATATGTAAGGCTGTTGATGGGGGGGGAGGGGTGGCAATTATTCATCAACTTGTTGACTGAATCGTCTTCTTTAAAAACATCTGCGATCATACAAAGAGTGTTTACTAGTTGTAAAATGGCTACAGCAAAGTATGCTCTACGGAAACCGGAAAAATTCGACGCTATAATCCCACGTGCTCCGCTAGCTGATGAGGACCGCTTTAGTTTATGGGCTTTGCAGCGCCTAGAAAAGGCCGATGCCATCGTTTCTCCGCGTGGGGTTGAACGAGCGGTGAAATTAGGCAATCTTGAACCAGACCGAATGAACTGAATCTTGTTCGGGAAGCGGTGTCAACCCCTTGTGCTAAGTACAACACCCTCAGGAATCTGTTAGAGTAGCAGTTCTGACAGCAGAATTATCCTTCCAGGGAACCACAAGCCGAGAATGTGACCGCTTCAGAAGTAAATAACTGTGACATCAGGCTAGGGTGGTGCTAATAACTTTGCAGGGGGTACAGCTATAAGCACTTGTTCAGCAGGCCAGATCTTTCAACTGTTCACTTGTGAATACAGGACACCTGGAAACGGCTGATGCCGTTTGGACGCGCTCAGTTTTGGCTGCTGGCTAATTCATGAAGTGCCTAGATCACCAAATCCGCAGAAAACTTGTATACAGGGGTTATTTAACATCCTGATTACGAATATGACATTCACTCTTGGCGCTGGCGCTAATGGAGACACTACGATTATCTTCTGGGCTCAGCCTTAGCAGAGCGCAGATAATCGTAGTGTCGTCCATTAGCGACAGCACGAATGATTATCATATTCGTAACGAGGATGTTAAATAAACCCTGAGTACAAGCTCTGCGGATTTGCTGATCTAGGCACTTCATAAATGAGCCAGCAGCCAAAACTGAGCGCGTTCAAACGGCATCAGTTGTGGAAACTCGTTATCACCTGTCAGGCACCCTGTGAACTCCTGTCAAACTTGTCAAAACGACTGGTCAAAGGTTTGGAAAGAAGGAGCAATGGGGTTCCGTAACGCTAGCACCACTTCACCAAGCTTGACATGAATTTACAGGGAACTTGACAGGAATTACAGGACTTGCAGGGTGAGACACGATTAGGCGGTGTTCACATGTGTGCAGTTAGGACTTAAGCTGGTATGCTGGCATGACGGCCTCCCCCCCCCCCAAGGTTGCAAGCGCCGGCTGGGGTTCGGGAATGCACCGTATCGTGGAATGCATCGGCAATCCTTTTATTTGGAATTGTGTTAAGACTTTTGAATGAATCATGTCAATAGTGAACCTGTCCCACGATTTATCGCGGAACAAAAACGATTTTCGCGGTTTAAAAAATTGATGGCCCTCATAAAGGAGGCTAGAACTGTCATCCATAGCTCTTCGTTGCAGTTGGAAGCCTGCATGTTTATTTCGCAATTCTCGCCAACGCGCTCAGAATGCGCTTGACACCAGCGATATTCACACACGTCCTCTTTATTTGAATTGAGTAAGGTTTCCCTATTGATTGACTGTTCTTGGAGGAATGAGGAAGCGTAGACTAATCCCTTCCGATTAATTGTGCAAGGGGGGGGGGAAGATTAGATCTAGCGAGGAACTCTGGTTATGTGAATGATGAACGGGCGAATTTAGCCAAATTGGGCGAATGTATCGCCTTTTTAGCGCGGCTGTGTTCCTGCAACCGTGGAACAGGAGTAGACTTCGTTTATAAGAGTGACCTCACTTCTGCTCCGGCTCTTTCACCCTCGTCTTTCTTTGGGAGAGGTTCTTTTAATTGGCGATTTTGTTCTGCCAGGAGAGGCTTTGTGCTCAAGCTCAGGGAACATGGTCGATTTCCGCGTCCGTTGTTCTTCCCTCCACTGGTTGTAGGTTACCTTTTGTCCTCCTTTTTCGCGAAGAAGGTGCTGCAGATGGCTAAGTCGTGGGCTGTGACTAGGTCAAGGATCCGTTCTCCTTCAGCGTTCTTTGTCCCCATTCCTTGACCTCCGTGCACCCTTTCTAGACCACTTCTGTCTCTCCCAACATGGCCATTCAGATCCCCAGCTATGGTGAGGTAGTCATCTTCCGGAACCGATCTTATGGCCTCGTCCAGGGTCAGGTAGAACTCATCCTTTTCCGCCTCGGAGCAACCGGATTGTGGTGCGTACATGTCAGTACGGGTCCCAGACCCTCTTCGTGTCCATTCTCACTCCCATGATCCGACCACTGATCCTGTTCACAGTGGAGACGCAGTCCTCGAGGGATTCTGCCATGGCCACGCCATTCCGTTTGGTGTCT